>JAQQSK010008644.1:0-13422 GCA_028658325.1 Potorous gilbertii
CCAAAATCTTGTGAAAATGAATGTAAAAAGTTAAATAATTAAAAGAAAAAAATAAAAAATAAAATTAAGAGATGAGACAGGAATATATCGGGAGGAGAAAGGGAGAGATAGAATATGGTACACTATCTCACATAAAAGAGGCAATAAAAAGATTTCACAATGGAGGGGAAGAGCGGAGAGGTTAGAAGGAATGAGAGAACCTTATTCTCCATCAGATTTGAGGTAAGAAGGGAATAATATAAATATTCAATTGAATATCTTACCCTACTGGAAAATAGGGAGGAAGGTGGTAAGAATGGGTGATTATTGAAGGGAGGGCACATTGGGGGAGGGGTATTCAGAAGCAAGCACTTCAGAAAAAGGACAGGGTCAAAGGAGAAAATAGAGTAATTGGGGGCAGGATAGGATGGAGGGAAACACAGTTAATCTTTTACAACATCATTTGTATGGAGATGCTTTGTATACTACATATGTGTAACCTACATTGAATTGCTAGCTTTGTTGAAGGGGGCTGGTGCAGAGGGAAGAAGGGAGAGAATTTAAAACTCAAAGCTTTAAAAACAAATGTTAAAAAAAAAGTGTTTTTATATGAGACTGGGAAATAAAATATACAGGTAATGGGGTGTAGGAATCTATCCTGTCCTTCAAGAAAGCAAAGGGGAAGGAGATAAGGTGGGAGATGATAAAAGGGAGGGCAGAATGGGGGAAGGAGTAATCAGAATGCTATTTTAGGTGGGGGAACAGGGGAAAGAGGGTGAGAAAATTTGGAACTCAAAATCTTGTGGAAATGTATGTTGAAAAGTAAAAATACATAAATAATTTTAAATTTTTTTTCAAAAAAGAAATTTCAGCTTTGCTTGAGAATCATCAAACCAACCCAAAGAGAAAACCCTTTTGTGTGGTATTTCTACATATTGGGGTACTTGATTATAAAAAGGGCAAAAGAACACCTCATTTTGTGATCAATATTTACATTAATTTCTCTTGAAGAGAATGGACACTCAGAATTCATTGGTCCAAACTAGTTTTCAGAATCTTATCATTGTATAGGCTAGATCTTATTTCTTAGTGCCTCAGATGAATGTTAATATAATAATAAATGCTGGTGTTTATAGAGCCGTTTAAGATTTGCAAAGTGCTTTACATATATTATCTCATTTGATTTTTGCAATAATCCTCTCCAGATTACTCCTGTTTTACTGAGTAAAACTGAACAAAACTGAGAATAAGTGGTTAAGGGACTTGGATAAGCGTTATAAAGCTGGTGAATCTCAGAGAAAATTTGAAATAGGGTCTTCTTAACTTCAAGTCCAATACTCATTCATCCAGGTGTCCACTTAAAGGTAGATAAAAAGTAGCCATATTTTCTAGTAAAAAAATGGCAACAACCAAAAAGAAGGAACTAAAGAAGGCAACATGAAATTTGCCTCAAATCCTTCAATAAAATAATTATTTCAATAAGGGTCTGCTGGATGGGGTAGAACCCAGCTAAACTCCTTTCCACTTTATTTTCCTCTTCCCTTCTGGCCTCAGCTTTGGAATCTTAGCAATAATATCAGCGTCCCTGAGGTCTCCACCCAGAGCAAAGCACTTAAACTTGTTTTATATTCCAACACCATTTTTTTCTATTTAAGAAGAAGCAAGGCAGAGTGGATAGAAGTCAGGACAATTTGAGTTCAAATGCTATCTCTGATACATATTGGCTGTATGGCACATATTGACTCTATGAACCTGCAAGACATGCAACCTTTCATGCAAACTTTTAGTGCTTAACACAATTTTCTAAGATTATTAATTGCATAAAAAGATGCTGACTTATATTGGTAAGGGAATTTTTTTCACACCTGTGTTACCTATACCATGGGAATCAGATGTCCATTGCCTTTTCCTGTAATGCTGTGCTGATTGTTTAGCATGTTTGTGCTGGCCCAGGTAGAATAAACTGGTAGTGACTCTGAAACAACTGTGCTTTTTCCATGGTTACTGCCCCTGAAAGGAATCGGTATATATTTAAAGTATTTATTAATATTTATTGGGTGAATAGTGACATTTTTGATGAAACCATACTGACAAGAGGTAGAAAACCATCTTTGCCAATAGAAAACATGGATTTCAATATTCCCTTTTATTCATAATACAAGTTTTGTAACCACTTAACTTCTCAGTGATCAAATCAGTCCTGAGAAGTTAGATGTGAGTTGTTGATCCATTTTAGGAGAGAAGAAATTTCCACATTTTAATTTCCTCAGATGAAAGACATCATAGATCTAGTCCATATAAATAAAAATACACACCCTACATAGATACATACAAATGGATATACACAGTGGTACCATCTTATAGTGAATCCTAATATTAGTTGAAAGATGAAAAAGAGTCAAGTCAATTACACTATACTCCTCTGTTCCCTCAGCAATAGAAAGTATTTATTACATTCCTCAAGTAGACATGTTTTGATTGAGCCAGAGAGTATGATATCAGAGAGAATTAGAAGTGTGGAGTAGCTGCTTTGAATCTTGCATTCATCTGTTTCATGACAGTTCATCTTTTCAATAGTAATATTGTAATTGAAGAGTGGGAAGAAAAAGTATTATCTCAGGTATAAGCTTCTCAAATGTGGGCCAGAGTGTGTGCCTGATCAAGTGGAAGGGCATGCACTCCAGTACATGATGGCCCGGTCACCTGAGAGTAGGAAACTTCTTATACTGGAAAGAGCTACCAAAGAAAACTATGGTGTATTTGCATAGGTATTATGAGGCTCAAATAAAAAAAAAGATGTAAAATGTTTGCAAATATTAAAAATATTGAATAAAATGTCTGCCATTTGTAGTAGAAGCAGCAGCAGCAGCAGCAGCAGTAGTAGTAGTAGTAGTAGTATCCTACAGTCACCAAGTCTCTGATCTGAAAACTTCATTGTCTGAGCATTCTCCAGAACCTCTGGTGAGCTCAAGCAATGTTTCTAGAGCAATAAGGGTATGTTCTGGTAAATATTTGCAAATAGACTGGGGGTGAAGAGTTTCAGGAATATTGAGAAATATCTTTGTAAGTTAATTTGCTCAACAAAATAAGCACTGATGTGTAGCTTTCTATAGAAACTGCAGAAATTTTAGAAAATTTCTGTTTTCAGAGGTACATTTCACAATGAAAATTTAGCAATTAGCTTTAGCATATGCAAACCTATTCCTATGAAATAGCAATAATAAAAGACACCTGCCAATTGTCTCCAAAGAAGGCGCTCTCATAATTAACCTAAAGGACTTACTGTAATGTTAATGTGATTTATGTTAATGAGATTTAAAAGATCTTTCCCTCCCATTCGTAGGACTCAGGTGGCACCCATTAAGGGAAACTTGATTAGAGGAGGTTGTTTTGTAGGAAGGCTCACACCTTTGTTAATTTCTAATGAGGCACTGGGTCAAGAGGGTCTTGATGCCCTCCAGCTCTGAAAAGTGTGTGTGTGTTTGTGTGTGGGTGTGTGTATATATATATATATATATATATATATGTATATATATATTCACATACACACATACATGCATATATGTATATACATACATATATATGTATGTGTGTATATATACTCTCTATATACATACATATATATTTATATATATACATACATATATGTGTGTGTGTATATATATACTCTCTATATACATACATACATATATATATACTCTGTCTATATATACATGCATATATATATATATTTTAGAAGAAGATTCATGGTCCAGGTGAGACTCTGGGGAGCCTCTTCCCAGCTTCCCTTTGAAAACCCAGATGTTGGTGCTTCTTTCTCAGGTAACTATGTATGTATGTAATGGTCAGACAGTTGGATCTATCTATTTATCTGAGATGTGTGTATTGCTCATGAGATGTATGACGTTAGAAGCCCTGTCTATTGGCCTTTATTTCTCTCTTGTACTTTCTGTGTTGGTATATGTAATTAAAGAAGATTGTTGACCCCTCAAAAGTTGCTTTCCTTTTAGAAAAGCAGATCTAAGAACCTGTGATAGCAGCTCATTCTGGGCATGCTAGGGTACTTGCTGCTATATTTACTTCCATTTCAATGTTTCATCAGTGATATAAATTGGGATATTGAATTTGAGAACTAGTTTTACCAAATTAAGACGTTTGTTTGGAAACTGCTCAAGTAATTGATGTAATTCAAGTCAACACATATTTATTAAGTGTATATTATGTGGGAATTGCTGTGCTTGACTCTGGGGATGCAAAGACAAAAAATGTGATGACTTTCGACATTTGAGATGTCCTTTGTTTCTGTCTTCTCATTTCTTGGGTCAGCAGTTCAGTTTATCTTATAAAATATGTGTGTGAAAAAAGCAGTTCATGCTTTTTGATCGACTTCTCTACACATTTTAGCAGGCCTATTGACATTGCAAATTTAATCTTACTTTTACTACTAAACAGGTGATTACTGTAGTCAATCACTGTCCTGCTCAGTGAGCTTGTTGTGTCAGTCCATATCACACTCCTTTTGGGGAGGCTTAGAGAAATAATTGGGGGCAGACAGCACTTTCCAATTCTAAACAGTGGAATTATTCTGATATAGATATTAGTTTTAAGCATCTCTTTTAATTTCTAAACATCCCTTCAATCTTCAGGTTTGCATGAATAACATCTCCCTGTCCAGGATTATGCTCCCACAGTCTATTGTGAAAGATGTAAAGGAATGAATTGGGCACTGTGTTAATGAACTGTAAGGAGGAATAGTCTCCTTTCGCAGAGGAAAGCAAGACAGTGATAGCTGGAGACTGTGGGTCAATGCATCTGTTTCACAGCTTGTTTGTACCTCATCACCAAAGCTAAAACATCAAGGCATATTAAGGCAAGTCATTCAAACATATGTTTTAATTTGAGTCTAAGAGATAGAGAGCTAATCAACGTGCATATTAGAAGACACATGCAGTTTTACAGAACGTGATTGTTAAAGGAATCATCAAATTCTCGTCAAATCATGTATGTCTTTTCTTGATTCATTTTTCCCCATAAAAAAAATGTCTCTGAATAAAGAGGCATTTAATTTCATTTTTCTTTTAATAAGTAATAAGGTTAAAAGAAACCATTAAGGATATAGTTTGCTTAAATAATTTTATTTACATGTTTGCTGTGGTTTATTTTAAGGCTATTTTCTAGTATTTTTATAATAGTTTTAGGAATGCAAACAATTCTAAAATGTAAATTGAACACGCTTTTTGTGATTGACAGGTACTGGAGGAGTTCATTAAATTTAATCAAATTTGATCCTACTGTAGGCCGTATAATCGACTATTTATAATATTCTTGAATAAGTGACAAGTATATAATATAAAGCAATTTTGAACAATGGAAAGATCACTGCTTCTGAACCTGGGTACAAATCCTATGTCTGATGCTTATTTTTGTGGGCAAATCATTTAACCTCCACGGACTTCAATTTCCTTAACTATAAGGTGAGGGAATTGTATGAAATGGCCTCTAGGGTCACTTCCATCTCTAAGTTGATAACGCTATGATCAAACAAATGGATTACATTTAGCAAATTCAGGAACTTTTTGGATTATACAGCTGGTATTGCAAATTCAATATGGTGTGTATTCCACTTTTCTGTTTCAACTGAGAGGTTGATTTATTTTGTAACCAAGAGTTCAACCTGGGCTTTGGCATAAAACTCTCCTCTTTGGTAGAGACCTTCATAAGGGTCAGGGGGAGTGAAGGGAGAGGAGAGTTCTTCCAGCTCCTGCATTTCAAAGAGAACACTTTGTTTCAGGTTCACTTTAGAGAGAGGTTCCTGGAGGGAGATCTCTGTCTGTCTCTATCTCTGTCTCTCTCTGTCTCCCTCCGTCCTCTCTCTGTCTCTCTCTCTCTGTCTCTGTCTCTCTCTCTACCTGATTCCATCCTTCTCTCTGTCTCTCTTTGTCTGTGTGTGTGCGCCTCTCTCTCCTTCTCTTTCCTTCTGTCTCTTTCTGTCTCTCTGTTTTTCTCTTTTTGTTTCTCAGTGAGATATTGTCCCAGGGAGAGAGCTCATCGACTTTGTGTAATGCCTACTATATTCCAATGTTGAGATAAATGTGTTTATTTGATACCCAATGCATAATAATAAATAATATCTATCAGTTATATAGTGCCTCACAAATGTTGAGAACTATGCTTAGTGCTTTACAAGGATTATGTGATTTGATCTTCACAACACACGAGAGATAGTGCTGTTATCTCCATTTTACAGTCAAGGAAACTGAGGCAAACAGAGGTTAAGTGACTTGCCAAGGTTCATATAGATAATAAGTATATAAGGCTGGATTTGAACTCAGGTCCTCTTAATTCCAGGCCCACTGCTCTATGCATTAGTTTTTGGTGGCAAAGAAGTCAATGATTCTATATAGCTGAAGCCACTCCTAGCCTGTTAAGAGGGGAACAATGAGGAAAAGAGGCAGAGATTCTAAAATATCTCATCCCCTCATTGGGACTTTTGTCAGGCTAAGCTGACCTAAAACTTTATTGCAAATGATGAGATCTTCAGTATCACATACTTACTCATATGTACACCCTGATGTTTTGTTCTTGGGTCTGCTTTCAAAATCCTCCTCTTTTTCCTCACCACTTCCACACCATAAAGCACTTCTTTTTCGTTCCCCAGTGTAGAGACTATTCTGGACTCAGAACTGTGTCATTCAGAGATACCTCATCTGATAAAATCCCTTCACTCTTACTAGCCCTCAAACTGAAATCCCTCTAAGAGAACACTGGATACAAAAATGTACTCAATCATACTAGCTACCTGCGAGAGCTGGAGCTACCATTCCCTTCCCTATCCGTGATCTTTGAGTCAAGGTTCAACCCAAGACCATGCCCAACCCTTTGGGGGATGAACTCCCAATATGCATAAACAGATTCATACCAAAAAACTCCTATAGATCAAAATCAAGCTGACAGATATTTCAACCTAAACACTATTCTGTAATGTATAAACTACTCATGAAAACTGCTTCTTTCTCAGCTTCACATAGTCTAGCTGACGTCTAACCCGTACCTGACTCTAATCCTCCTTTTTTATAATATTCCCAAATGGGGATTGCATAACTTTTGCCTGAATTCTTCCAGTAAACAAGAAGTAGGACTTCTCAAAGCAAAATTCATTCTATGTTGGAATAATTCATTCAATCAATAGATGACCTTTATTAAGGACCTACTGTGTGCTAGGAATGTATTAAGGGCAGTGTTGTTTCTGTTAGGAAAACAGCTTTTGTTAAGAAGTATTCTTGTTTTTGTCTTATGTTCCCTCACTTTTTATTGGCCTCAAGTTTGCCACTGTGCAATTTGTACTCATTGTTTTTAGCTCTGCCCTCTGGTGCCAACTGAGCATAGCAGATTTGGAGACACATAAGTTCAACTCATCTCTAAATATCAACATTTATCAAAATATTTTGTCCAGAGTTAAATATAATGCTTCAGATGTCTGTGTATAATGGGGCTCTCACTTGCCCCTCAACCCCTACCCCCATTTTAAAAAAAATATTGCCTTTTAGTTGTGTTAAGAGCATGTTACCTTTATATTGTGTGGGAAAGGGGGCTTTCTGTATCACCCTATTGATTCAAACTGAGCATTCTGTTCACTAAAATCCCCAAATGATTTTCTATGGGAATTCCATTGAGACACACTTTTTCATCTCATATTCCTAAAGACAATTTTTTTTCAATCCCAAGTGTAGAACTTTATTTAGTCATTGCTACCTTTTATATTATTAGATTAAGTATATGACTTTTGATTTTTTTTCCTGAATTTTTATTCTGTCGTTTAATGCCTTGGCTAGACCTACTACTATTGTATCATTTGAAAATTAAATGTATAAACAATCTTGTCCCTTGTCCCTAACCCCCCACCCCCCAAAAAAATTTCCATTTTCCAGGCTAAACACAGTCCACTAAAGATCTACAATAATGATGTTCTGTCAAGTTGGTAAGGTTTCATTAACGATTATCTCAACTGTTCTTCTCAGCAGACTTGTGAGATACCAACATTTTACAACATTTGGAGCTCCTTCTTGGTTCAGACACTTAACTACTTCCATCTATTATTTAGTCCCCATTTCTCTTTCTCTTCTGCATGAATAATATGAGATTTGTTATTAGGTGCTTTGTTAAATCTGACAAAAATTTAATGAGATTGGTCTAATCCCGATTAAGTTATACTAGTTCTTTGTTAAAGGTGATTTTTTTTCTAGAATTCTTTTCTCTGTTAAATACTAACTAGCTCTCCCTTTCATAATATGTTCTAGAATTACTTCAAGGATAGATATGTCAAATACATTGATCTATATTTTGAACTTTCTTTCTCTCTCTCTCTCTCCTCTTTCCCCTCTTCTATGTGAGCTTTCATTTAAAAAAAAGTTGACTGTCTTTTTGTCTTCTTTGAACCTGTTGTTCCTTTCGCATTGCAATACAAATGGTCATGATATTTCAATGTGTGTAATTAAATGTTCACAAATTAAGAAGGAAACAAAAAACATGATATGGGAATAGAACTATGCCAAAAAATTTTAATTAAAAATTTATTAAAATCTTAATATTGAATATCAATATAATTAATTTTTGTAAATATTTACACTTGAATGACATAAATGACATGACGTTTTAGTTATTAGTACTAATTATTTTTCATGAAAATTCTCTATCAATTTTCATCCTTTTTCCCCTCCTCTCATATTACCATAGTTAATATATACCTTGTTATCTGATTCTAATTTTCTTAGCTTAAATTATTTCCTTAAATGTATTTCCAGATTTCTTCATAATCATCAAACTTTCTAATCTCATCTATGGTCTTTCCAGAATCACCCACTGTGATTATGTTCCTACCTGTCATTTCCTTTAGTACATTAGGATTTATTAAGTCTGGGCCTCCTTAGAAAGGGAAGCTAGATAGCTTTCTGATTCTCCTACAGTTTTCACTCTCCATCGGCCACCATTGTTACACTTTCAAAAATAAGCATCTAAAATCACTGTCCGTGCACCCAAAGCAATAGACCTGTCATTGCTTTGGGAAACTCGCTATCTTCCAACATAGCTTTTTTGGGGGTTCGTATTAAAGAACTGGATTCTTTTTCTATTATCATGGTTGTTGCTTGTTTTACCTGTAGAATTTTTTGCCATCCTCAAGTAATTCTGAATGCTAGCCCCTCTGGCATGGTTTTCACAGGATCATGTGATTCTTCTGTATTGTTCCTCATTTATCTACCCTACCTTTCATATTTTCAGAATGTTTTTAAAACAATCTGGATTGTACAGTGAATTCCCTGACCCTTACACACTTTAGACAATTCTTTCTTTTTCCATCCTCTAGAAGAGTTTTTATATGGAGCTATAAAATTTCATTTTTGAGACCTTCCCAAGTGTCCTTGGTTCATTTTTCCCATATAGCTTTGATCCATGGAATCTCTGTAACCTTTCTTTGAAACTTTGAAATTTATAACCTAAAAGGCAAGTGAGCAAGCATTTAGTAGGCATTTATTGTGCACTAGATACTGTACTAAGGATATGGCCATAAAGAAATCAACAAAGGGGCAGCCGGGTGGTGCAGTAGATAAAGGGACAGACTCAGAATCAGGAATACATGAATTCTGTTCTTGTTTCAGACACTTACTAGATGTGCAGTGATCTGGAAGTTACCTAACCTGTTTGTCTTAATTTTCTCTTCTGAAAAATGGAATCAATTGATTCCATTGGGATCAAATGAGATAATGTTGTAAAGTGCTTAGTACATAATATGGCACATAGTGTTATGTAAATGTCAAATTTAATTATTATATAAGGAATCTATAACTTATAGGAGCTCACAATCTAACGGGGGAGACAAAACATGAATAAATACATACATATACCATATCTATCTTCATACATATATAAGTATCTAAATATGAGTGTATGTATGTGTATTTATATCTGTGTGTACACATATATAAGTACAATGAAAGTTACAGTGTATGTACATAGCTGTTTGCTTCTCTTGCATTAGACCATTAGCTACCAGAGGTTGGAGATGTTTATACATGTATGGGTGGATACACATATATCTATATATCTAATATCTATATCTATCTCTCTATGAAACAACATGGTGATATAGTATTTGTGGAGCATTTTAGACCGTGTCTATCATTCTTCTCCTTATATAACCTAAATTTAAAATGTAATCTTAAATTCTAAATTAAATTAAATTCTGAATCTAATGCCGAGGGATATAAAACAAGTCAACCATTTTTCTTGTTCAAGTACTATGGATGTCTTTTGATTTTATAACCGTGGAATTTCCATATATATCTCATACCCAAACTTTCATTCCTAGTGAGCCTTCCCTTTTGAACAAGAAATAAATTAAGCAAAACCTAGCGACCCACCTACTGAGTCAGATAGCATATGCAGTGTTGCATAGCTTTCTATTTCTCAAAAGAAATATAAAGGCAAATCTGCCAATAACGTTCCTGGAATTAAGATGGGCAGTTACAAATTAAGTTGATAACTATTTTCACTTACTTTGTGTAGTTACTGCATATGTTATTACCTTGGTTCTGCTTGCTTCTCACTGCATCAGTTTATATTATCTTACCTTGTTTCTTTAAAGTTCTAATGGATTCATTTCTCAAGGAGCATTAACATGCCATTAGATTTACATACGACATTTTGTTCATTGTTACTTCAACTGATGGGCACCAAATTCGAGCAATCTTTTCTTAACAACAGTTTTCTGGGTTTTCATAATTCTGGTCATTCTAAGGAGATGATTCAATTCCACATACCACCAATTATATGAAAAGCAGGTAACTTCATAGATGTAAGAAGTGACTTTATTGTGAAAGCTTTTTTTTTATTTACACTGGAATTTTACTAGTACTCTCCAGTCACTGTCTGGGCCACAGAGTTTCCTTATAGGTAATTTTATATTGATAGCAAATTTGCTTTCTTAGTTTAATGCATAATTAAGTTTATAATATAGAATTCACATTCTCTGCTTACATAGTTAATACTCCATTTTACTTTTCTCATTGTGAGAAAAATACCTTAATTTTATTTGAAGCACTTTTGTAAAGGTAGCACAGATACTTTGATGCTTAGTTTCCTTTTTTTGCTCAAATGCTAATGACACATTTCAGTTAAACAATTTATTAGGTGGCACACATCAGTGATGAACCAAGATGAAACGCTAGGGGAATATGAAGCAAATGCATTCATATCTCCAATAAGCCTTGCATCAAAGATTATTAGAGCACAGGAGATGAGTATTTCAATATTCTCTTGCCTCCTAGTACATTCAAACATCTGAAAGTAGTATCTACATTTTAAAAAATTGAGACTTTTTTCCTTTTATTTAAATCAATATAATGAGCTAATGTTGGACTAAGGAAACAAAAACTAATTAATTGCTGCTGTATATCTGGCATCTTGCTAAATACTTTAAATATGTTAACTGATTTTTTCCCTTACAATAACCCTGTAAGGTGCTATCATTATTCCCATTTTGCAGTTAAGAAAATTGAGGCAGATAGAAATTAAGTGACTTGTTCAGAGTCACACAACTAGTAAACATCCGAAGCCAGATTCAAACTCAGTTCTTCCTGACTCCAGTACCAATTCTCCTTCTGCTGTACCACATAGATGTCTTATATTTCATCTGCCAATAACACTTTATTTGCAATTTAAAGTCTTAGGGAATATCAAATGTGAGCTATTGTTATTGATGATGATGATGATGATGTGATGGAGATGACATCTGAACTCATGTTTTCTGATCTGGAGACCAGTTTCTATCTACTACACTGTAGTGTCTTTGATACTTATTGAATTTATGTATCACAGAGATGAAAAATTAAAAAAGACGAGAAGCTCTGTCTAGGAATATGGAGCTCAACAGAAGTCTGTAAGAAAGAGCTGTAAGAGAAACCTCTATAGCTGTGGGAGATCCAGTGATGTGAGTGATTCTAGGGCCAGAGGAAATGATGCCAACATTGTTGGCATTATAAGCAACATGGACTTCTGTGTGGGGAACTCTGTGGACCATGTCCAATCATATAATAAGCACAGATGGACAGGAAAGTTTCCATAAGGGATAAACAAGGGATTCCAGATTTCAAAAAAAGCATTTCCTCAAAAGAAGTTTCTTCAGGAATGAATTAAAAACAAGTTATGAAATTTTTCCTAACAATTGCTTAAAATTCATGAACTGTACATAACTAAGAACAAGGCTAAAGAATCTATCACTATTTTTAAAGGACAAAATAAGGAAAGCTTATTGTTATTAAATGTATTTTAATTACAGAAGATCTGTGCATATGTGGCAATGTAGTTACCAAGGTGACCTGTGGACCCTCCCTTTTAGAATATAATCACTTTAAGAGTAGTTTTTTTTTTTCCATCGTAGAGTCCATCAAATTGCCAATGACATGGTTGGTACTTAATAAATTCTTGTTCAGTCTTTGATTTATTTAATTTTTATCTTTATATCACTAGCACAGTGCCTAGCATGCAGTACTGATAAATAAATACTCATTAAAGTGTTTAAATGGATCTTCTTTAACTATTTTGCAAATGTGTGAAAGACAGACATAGGTAGAGACAGAGAGAGGAGTGAGCAAGGAATATGGAAAGAGGATTGTATCAGAAGATTTGGGTTTGAGTGCTAGATATTTTCCTTCCTACCTACATGAAATTGGGCAAGTTAAAATACTTAACATGGAAAGGATGCTAGAAAGCATGTATTCTAAACTTAGAATTTTATAGTTGGGGAAATGGAAATCAACAGGAATTTTTATGTAGCTAGAAAGTAACAGAGCTGACATTCAAATACATAGTCTCTATGTCCAAATATAACCTTTCATTCTAACATGCTGCTTATAATATTTTCCCAAGTTCATTTTCAGCTTTAAAATAAGAGAGTTGGACTAGATGATCTCCAAGTTGGTTCCAATCCTCAAACCTATGAAATTTGGACTTTCTTTCACATTGCTACATCTTCATACTTAGAATGCGTACAAAGTGAAGAGATATCTGACATCATGCTTAATAGTATTTTATAAATGGAGAGAAATGAGTGAAGCAATCAATTTAGAATAAATCTTTGTAATACACGCTTAGAGACAAAGATTTTTCTACAGTAAATTAAAACAAACAAACAAAAACAAATTAACTAGATGGCAGAGTAGAAAGACTCACCTATGCTAGAGAGCCCTGAAGAACCGACCGCAGGGGTGCCCCGGATGGGAGAGTGGTCCTGCCCGGCCGAGCGCTCCCCTCCCCCGCCCTGGCCACGCGGCACTGAGAGGAGCGAGCAGAGCCCAGCAGGTGGCAGGGACCTGAATCTCCGGCAGCTGCAAAGGTCCCACCACCCACAGACTCACGGGTCAGTGAGAGAGACGGGCTGAGAGGGGAGCG
>JAQQSK010008645.1:0-13422 GCA_028658325.1 Potorous gilbertii
CCCATGTCTTTACCTGGTGGTAAGCAGACCTCCTCGTCGTCAAATGGAGGAATGATCTTGTCAAGGAAATAACCTTCTATGGTCTTAGTTTTTTTTTCCCTTTTCTGGGCATTTTCCCAGCCAGTTACTTGATTTCTGAGAGTCCTCTCCACCCCCTGGCCTAGATTCGCCCTAGTGCTTGAGGTCTGAGATTCAAATGCTGCTCCCCAGCCTCAGGGCTTTTGGCGGCAGGTCTGACTGCTCTTCAATGGGGGCTTATCTGCTGGTTCTCGCGTGGGGGCAGGGCCGCCTCTCAGCCTCAGTTCCCTCAGGGTGTTTATACAGAGATCCTTTGTAGTGGAGCTGGGGTGGAGGTCCTGCCCGCTCTGGGAGTCTCTGACTGAGCTGCTTCTGCCTCTGGCTGAGCTGCCTCAGCCTCTGCCACAGCGGCCACTTCCCAGGGGGTCCGAGTCCGGAGATCCCCCGCTCCCCTCTCAGCCCGTCTCTCTCACTGACCTGTGCGTCTGTGGGTGGACGGACCTTCGCAGCCGCCGGAGATCCAGGTTCCAGACGACTGCTGGGCTCTGCTGGCTCCTCTCAGTGCCGCGTGGCCGGGGCGGGGGAGGGGAGTGCTTGGCCGGGCAGGACTTCACTCCCGTCAGGGGCACCCCTGTGGTCGGTTCTTCAGGGCTCTCTGCAACGGAAGTCTCCTTCACTGTGTTGCTGCGCGGCTTCCACTGCTCCAGAATTTGTCAGGAGTTCTTTTTACAGGGAATCAATGGGCTGTGGGTTCGGACCTAGCATAGGTGAGTCTTTCTACTCCGCCATCTTGGCTCAGCCCCCCTAGGCTCTTTTTTTGATCATGGCTTTCATATAGTCCCATAAGTTTTAAATTGTCTCTCCTGGATCTATTTTCCAGGTCAGTTGTTTTTCCAATGAGATATTTCACATTCTCTTCCATTTTGTCATTCTTTTGGTTTTGTTCTGTGATTTCTTCGTTTCTCAGAAAATCATTAGCCTCCAGGTAGTCCATTCTAATTTTGAGAGAACTATTTTCTTCAGGGAGCTTTTGAATTTCTTTTTCCATTTCGCTAATTCGGCTTTTGAAAGCATTCTTCTCCGCACTGGCCTTTGGAACCACTTTTCCCAGTTGAGGTAGCCTATTTTTCAAGGCATTATTTTCTTCAGGATTTTTTTTTGGTCTCCTTTAGCATGGTTTTGACCTGCTTTTCATGCTTTTCTTGCATCTCTCTCATTTCTGTTCCCAGTTTTTCCTCCGCCTGTCTAACTTGATTTTCAAAATCCTTTTTGAACTCTTCCATGTCCTGAGCCCATTGGATATCTATTTCAGATGTTTGGGATACAGAGACCTTTGCTTCTATGTCTTTACCTGATGGTAAACTTTGTTCTTCCTCATCAGAAAGGAAGGGAGGAACTATGTGCTGACCAAGACAGTAACCTTCTGTGGTCTTATTTTTTTTCCCTTTTCTGGGTATTTTCCCAGTCAGATACTTGACCTCTGAGATTCTTCTCCATCCCCGCCCAGATATGCCCAGCTAGTGCTCAGGGTCTGAGATTCCAATGCTGCTTCCCAGAGTTAGGGCTTTCAGCAGGGAGAGGGCTGCCATTCAGTGTGAGATTAAATTCAGATGCTCATGTGGGGGCAGTGCCGCCTCACAGGGCTCAGTTCCCTCAGCGGTTTTATTTGGAGACCTTCAGCAATCAATCTTCGCTCCTCCTTGCTTTGGGAGTCCCTGTCCTCTGTTGCCTCTTTTGCTGCCTCGCAAGCGGACCTGAGTCATCAAGACACCCCACTTCCCCTCAGCATACAGAAAAGCCCCTCTCACTTTCCTTTGGGCCTGTGGTTATAGGGATGTTCGTGGGCACTGGAGATTCTGTTCCTGAAGCTGACTCGGATCTGTTCCTCTTGGTGCCACACGGTCAAGGCAGGGGTGGGCTTTGCTCCCGGTATGGTCTGTGACAGACCATTGGTGTCAGTTTTTCAGGGGTCTCTGGAATAGAAATCTCCTCCATTCTGTTGATGTGTGACTTCTGCTGTTCCAGAATTTGTAGGGAGTTCTTTTTTTTTTTTTTTGGACCACGACAAGGATGTTCTATTATTCAGGAAAAAACCTCTTTCTAACCATGCCATTTTACTTCTGAAGTCTCTTTTTTAACCCAGGCATAATACTTTTGTCCCTGTTCTATTGCATCTTTCTAGATTTAGCTCAGTGTTCTAGCCTGTCACCTATTTTGTTAGCTATCCATCACAAGCTTGTGTTACCTGCAAATTGGATGAGAATGCTATTTATGCGTACCTGATCATTAATAGAAATGTTAAACAGCATGTGTCCAACCATAGGACCACTGTCCACCCTATTGCAAAACCTGTTCTAAGGTGATATCAACATTAGTGAATACTCCTTGCCTGTGGCCATTCAGGCTGTTCCTAATCCTTATAAATATACCATTTAACTTATAGCTCCACCTTTTCCACAGGAGTAGTATAAGAAACTTTAGTAGGTAGTTTGCTACAAATCCAAGTAAACTATATCTTTACTTTTGCTCACATCCACTATGTTGGTAACTGTGTCAAAAAGCATTTACTTGGGCATGAGACGGTCTTGATAAAGCCAGCCGGGCTCTTCTAAGTTCCTTTTTTTTAATATATATTTATTTATTTAACTTTTTACATTCATTTTCAAAAGATTTTGGATTCCAAAATTTTCTCCCCATTTGTCCCCTCCCCCCTCCCAGTACACTGAGCATTCTAATTACCCCTATCACCATCTGCCCTCTCTTCTATCATCCCTCCCTTCTCTTCTCCCCATCTTCTCTTTTGTCCTGTGGGGCCAGATAATTTTCTATTCCCATTATCTGTTGTTTTTATTTCCTAGTAGCAAGAACAATACTCAATAGTTGTTCCTAAAACTTTGAGTTCCAACTTCTCCCCATCCCTCCCTCCGTATCCATTCCCTTTGGGAAGGCAGGCAATTCAATACAGGACATAGCTGTGTAGTTTTGCAAATGACTTCCATAATAGTCGTGTTGTGTAAGACTCACTATATTTCCCTCCATCCTATCCTGCTCCCCATTGTTGCTATTCTCTCTTTTGAGCCAGTCCCTCCCCAAGAGTGTTATCTTCAAATTGCTCCCTCCTCCCTTTGCCCTCCCTTCCATCATGCCCCTCCACCCTGCTTATCTCCTTCTGCTTCACTTTCCTATATTGTAAGATAGGTTTTAATACCAAAATGAGTATGCATTTTATTCCTTCCTTTAGTCGAATGTGATGAGAGTAAACTTCATGTTTTTTTGTCAGCTCTCCTCTTTTTCCTTCCACTAAGAAATCTCCTGCTTGCCTCTTCTATGAGAGACAATTTACCCCATTCCATTTCACCCTCTTTCCTCCCACTACATTTCTCTCTCACTATTTACCTTGATTTCTTTTAAGATATAATCCCATCCTATTCAATTCACTCTGTGCTCTGTCTCTGTCTGTGCATGCATGTGTGTCTGTGTGTGTGCATGCACACATGTACCTGGGTGTGTGCATGTGTGTGTGTGTATGTGTGTGTATAGTCCCATCAACTACCCAGATACTGAAAAATTTCAGGAGTTACAAATATTGTCTTTCCATATAGGAATGTAAAGAAGTTAATTTTGGTAAGTCCCTTATCACTTCTCTTTGCTGTTTACTTTTTCATGATTCTTCTCATTCTTGTGTTTGAAAGTCAAATTTTCTTTTCAGCTCTGGCCTTTTCATAAAGAATGCTTGAAAGTCCTCTATTTCATTGAAAAACCATATTTTCCCCTGAAGTATTACACTCAGTTTTGCTGGGTAGGTGATTCTTGGTTTTGGACCTAGTTCCTTTGACTTGTGGAATATGCTCTTCCACACCCTTCGATCCCTTCATGTAAATGCTGCTAGATCTTGTGTTATCCTGATTTTATTTCCACAATACTGGGATTGTTTCATTCTAGCTGCTTGCAATATTTTCTCCTTGACCTGGGAACTCTGGAATTTGGCCACAATGTTCCTTGCAGTTTCTCTTTTTGGGTCTCTTTCAGGCGGTGATAGGTGGATTCCTTGAATACTTATTTTGCCCTCTGCTTCTGGAATACCAGGGAAGTTTTCCTTGATAATTTCATGAGGGGCGATGTCTAGACTCTTTTTTTTGATCATGGCTTTCATATCGTCCCATAAGTTTTAAATTGTCTCTCCTGAATCTATTTTCCAGGTCAGTTGTGTTTCCCATGAGGTATTTCACATTCTCTTCCATTTTGTCATTCTTTTGGTTTTGTTCTGTGATTTCTTGGTTTCTCAGAGAGTCATTAGCCTCCATCTATTCCATTCTAATTTTGAGAGAACTATTTTCTTCAGGGAGCTTTTGAACCTCTTTTTCCACTTGGCTAATTCTGCTTTTGAAAGCATTCTTCTCCTCATTGGCTTTGTGAACCTCTTTAGCCAATTGAGTTAGCTTATTTTTCAAGGTGTTACTTTCTTCAGCTTTTTTTTGGGTCTCCTTTATCAAGGTGTTGATCCGTTTTTCATGCTTTTCTTGCATCTCTCTCATTTCTCTTCCCAGTTTTTCCTCCACCTGTCTAACTTGATTTTCAAAGTCCTTTTTGAGCTCTTCCATGTCCTGAGCCCATTGGATATCTGTTTCAGATGTTTGGGATACAGAGGCCTTGAATCTTATGTCTTTACCTGGTGGTAAGCAGTTTTCTTCCTCGTCAGAGAGGAAGGTTGGAATCATTTGGACACCAAGAAAATAATCTTCTATGGTCTTATTTTTTTTCCCTTTTCTGGGCATTTTCCCAGCCAGTTACTTGACTTCTGAGAGTCTGCTGCACCCCCGGCCTAGGTCCACCCAGCTAGTGCTTGGGGTCTGAGATTCAAGTGCTGCTCCCCGGCCTCAGGGTTTTCGGTGGCTGGCTGTCTCCTATTCAGGGTAAGATTAAATCAGGTTCTCAGGTGGGGGCATGGCTGCCTCCCAGGCTCAGTTCCCTCAGGGGGTTTATTCAGAGACCTTCTCTAATGGAGATGTTGCCCAACTCCTGACTGCTCCAGTAGCCTCTGGCTGCCTGCTGCCTCTGCTGCTGCCTCCCGAGGGAGCCCGAGTTATGGAGACACCATGCTCCCCTCTCAGCCTGTCCAGACGTCTCTCTCACTGACCTGTGCCTCTGTGGGTGGAGGGACCTTCGAGACCACTGGATATTCCACCCCTGAAGTCTGCTCTTATCTGCTTGCTCCTCTCAGTGCCGCACGTCAAGGGCAGTGCAGGCCTCCGCTCCCCTCTAGTGCGTGGTGGACCCTTGGGATCAGTTTTTCAGGGCTCTCTGGAATGGAAATCTTCTTCACTGTGTTCCTGCGCAACTTCTACTGTTCCAGAATTTGTTGGGAGTTCTTTTTACAGGAAATCCATGGGCTGTGGGTTCAGAGCTAGCATATGTGAGTCTTTCTACTCTGCCATCTTGGCTCTGCCCTCGGGAGTTCTTTTTTAAAGATGTTTTATGATCGTGTGTTAGGAGCTACTATATGTGTGTCTTTCTACTCTGCCATCTTTGCTCCTCCCCCTCATTTGATATATCTTCAGATACATCACTCATTTCTTTCAAAAAATTGGATAAACAATTATCAAATATCTGCCTTTTGAAAGAGAACAGGCTTGGCATGACATATATGACAAAAGTGAGAAATTGTTCTTACTCTAAAGGAACTTACTACCTTCTACTAAAGGATACTAATATTCAATAGATTACATATAAGAAGTAGAATGTAGCGCAAATATACATATTTACATAGATTTAGATACAGGAATAAATTTAGAGGAGAAAGATTAAAATTAGTGAATAAAATTATTATTAATTTATACCAGAAACGCCCAGAGGAGAAGCATGGAAAATGTATGGAGCATCAGTCATCCCAATTAAGCAAATTGTTCCAAAAACGTTATTTCGTAAATTTATAAAGGATTGAAGTACAAATTCCATGAATAAATATTATATATAAATATTTATATACTCCTTCCTCTCTTCTCTGTTTTCTTTACATGAAAGAGCAAGATCTATATTTCCTTTGGAGAAAACGTTTTTGGTCTTCATTTCCAAAACACATTTTATTTAATTTGAATTTGTTTCTAAAAGCTAAGTCATGGTTCAAGTTGGGTTCTAGCAATTCTATCCCACTCTAAAGAGCACATTATTTTAGTCCTTTTTGCAGACAAAAGTTTCTGAAAATCTACTCTGTGGAAATACGCAAGTAAACATTTGTTGTTTGGATATCTACTGGGTGGGGCTGTAGGTTAGAATGAAATTAATGGGCGGGAAATACATTCGTCAAAAGTTACTGCGCTGCAAATATGATTCAGTGAAGATCCAAAAAGTGCTGTGTTTGGATCAGTTCCAACAATCTTGCAGAGATGGAGGACTGTCAAGTGTTCCGGGAGACAATTTGCACCTCCATAATGAGCAATTAAGTCACAATTTCATTTATGGTTTTGCTCAATGTTTAGAAATACGAAAAAAACTACTAATGAGTATTAAATTTAAAAGTATATGCACACTCTTGTTTTCTTCCTGAATGCCCCGTTAACAAATATAGTATCATAGCTCTGTATTTTTTTAAACTAATGCTGAGCTCAGCAGGTGTGAGTTAGAAAGCTTAGGAAATAAGGTCATTGCCAATTTGGAGACCTGTGTCTGGAGGCTCATCATCGTCATCATCATCATTCCTTTTCTAACTCCTCCTTATCCTTCCTTCCCATTTAAGTTTTCCTTTCAATTTCTGTGTCTCCTGTATAGCAAATTATTTACATATCTCACCCACGAGAATGTGAGTTGCTTGATGGTTAGAATTTTCTTTTTGTCTTCTTTTTTATCCTCTCGTATTAGGTCAGTAGATCCATAGGGTTCTTCTTGAACGCTTAATAATGATGTGTTGCAAACTTGCCTGTTGACATGCATTGTAAGACTTGCAGGGCCCAAAGTTGCCTTAGTTTAAAGATAAACCAATGCACTTTACTAAATAATTTTTCTTTAAAGCTAGGCAAAAATTTACAAAATCAGAGTGTTTCTCCATGAATGGACCCAATTGAATAGAAATCTAGAACTCCTTGCAGTTTTTCCAGGACAATTCTTTGACTACCTCGACCCTGATTATTCTTTTCATGATGTCAAGTTTAGTAAGGTTTCAAGACAATTTCTTTTTAACATTCCAAATGGGTTCTCTCTTTTTGTGAAGATTTTACTGAAGCAAATCCTATCTGCCAATGTAGAACAGAGGTATCCTAACTGCACCACAAAATGCAAGCAACTCCATAGCGTCTAGTTATATAAATGAATTGAACCCAATAAAACAAACAAACAAAAGGTACTGAGGTCATGCCATCTTACCCATAAAAGTTTGACATTCTGAGAACAAATGATTCCCTTTGCAGCAATTGGAAACAGTTACTGACCCACCAGCACGAATTAAAAGAAAGATTCCGGGCACATAATCAGTATTTAATTATTGTTTATTGACGGTGATTGAATCTGTGCTCACTGACTGACTTTATCATCATATAGTGGATGTAGTGGATGCAAACACTAAGACTCAGAGATGGGGGAAAATTGGAAAGAGTTACGGTTTGAACCTATGTTCTAATATCCAGTCCATTATCACAATCCTATGCAAACTTAAGGTGACCTTTAAATGAGGTTTCAGTGCGTTGTGGGGTGAGGAGCAGTTGAAACAGTTACCTTTTTAAATATTAGAATGGAAGTCAAGTGGAAAGAAGAAATAATGGGGGTTACATTTGTTCTATTTATTTTCCCACGAAATTGCCCTGGGAGTGATAGATGGAAAACGTAATTAGACAAATATCAGTTTTATGTCAGGGAAAAAACCAGCAACAGATTTTCACCATGATTTTTTTTCTAATAAGGAAAAGTTATGATTCAAATCTGATGAGTTTCTGTATCCCCTTAGTCTTTGAAGTAGAATCTTTCTCATGATGTGTGGCTCCTGTTAAAAGTAGGGAAACAAATTACGTCACAATTTCGCAAACATTTATTATGGTCCAAGTACATTCCAGGGACTACATTTTGTCTAGGAATGCAAATGTTAAACTTACACCATCTGTTATAAAGACAGGAAAATATCATCATGCCAACTAGCCTGTCAGTCATAAAGCATGTAATAAGCACTTTATCTGTTCCAAGCAGTGTTCTCTGAATACAAATAAAAGTAGAATAAAATGGCAGTCCTTATCTTTGAAAGTCTTACATTCTAATGGGGTAAGGTAACCAATAAAATGGAGATGAAAAATGAATGGGAGGAGAATGGTATGGAGAATGTCCTGAGGAGATGAAGTACATAGCAGAGCATCCTGGAGAGGGATGAAGACTAGCACGTATGGAGAGTCCCAGATATAAGGAAACAACTTCTAGAAAGGCTACATGCTGGTGTATGTGTTAGGGGAAAGTAGATTAGAATATTAAGTATGATGTGACCACTTAGAAGGAGTTCCACATGGATGTGGTTGGAAGGTGAAACAATTTTTCAGTCTGGTAGCTTCCTGCTTTAACTAGTTATTTGTGCTAAATAGGTGATAAGTAGATTACACACTAGTATCAAAATTTGGGTGCTATTAGTAACATCTAAACTATGTCTTAAGCCACATTTGCTTTAATCTAGTTACTGCTTTTGGTGGGACTTAGGATATGATAATTTAATAGCGGTAGTCGTAGATACAGAAGCAGAAGCAATGGCAGCAGCCACACTAGCAGCAGCAGTAGAAGTAGTAGTGATAATAATAGTAGTAGTAGTAGTAATAGCAGTAGTAGTAGTAGTAGTAGCGGCACTAGTAGTACTATTAGTACCGGTAGTACAAGTAGTAACATATAGAAGAGGATGGATAGACTTTATATAGTCTTTTCAGTTTTTCGAAGAATTTTGCAAATATTTCATTTTATCTTTGCATCTACCCTGGGAAGTTTCATTGTTTAGTCATATCATTTGTAACCAACTCGTCATGACCGCATCAAGATTTTTTTGTCCTAGCTGCAATGATTTGTCATTTCTTTCTCTAGCTCATTTTACAGATGAGGAACTGAAGCGAACAAGCTTAAGTGACTTACCCAGGGTTAGGCAGCTACTAAGTATCTGAAGTCAGATTTTAACTCATGAAGATGAATCTTCCTAATTCCAAACCCAGTGCTGTATCCATTTGGTAGATTATATTAATATTCTCACTTTGTAAAAGAAACAAAGGCATGAAGTGATTAAGTGAATTGTCCAGTATCACACAGCTACTATGTATGTGAAGTTGGATTACTACTCAGATCATCTTATGGATACATATCAATCTATTTGAAGCTAAGAATCCAAAAACAAGACTGAAAGGAAGAGTGCATCTTTGAAACTAACTGTCCCAGAGAGAAATTATATAATCAAAGTTAGAAGAGAATACGAGAAGAGACTGAGTCAAATCAAAGTGACCTTTATCCAGTAATATAAATATATCTTTTACCCAATTCAATTGTCTTTTGATACAATTCCAGTGAATAATGTAATAGGACACTCCTACCAAACTGGAAAATAAGGGGTAAAAAAGAAAATAGTCAATTTGTGAGAAATTATTTAGACAGGCACAATAATACAATGTGGTTAATACTCCATTTTGGAAAACAGTTTAAAGAGATTTTTAAAAGAAGTTGTTAAAATATGAAACAACGAAAGAAAATACAGATACCTTTTGACATAAAGCGTGTAGAAATAGTTCTGCGAAAAAGACTGTTATCTGAATGAAATCCAAATAAATAAGAATATTCATAAGTACACTTAGGTAATGGCCAAGAATTAGTGGGCAAGAAAATATATGCAGTTGATTCATGATTGGCTAGAGAAAACAAAGAACCAGAATGGAATATACAATAAGACAGCACTATAATTATAACTTAAGAAATAAGAAAGGAAAAGAAATTAGAAAATCATGGGAATGCTTATAAATGAAACAAATAAACCAAGAAAAACAATATTCATAATCCATTTAACAAAATACACAGAAAGTTGATATTAAAAAAGAGGAAAAAAAAGAAAGTGAATAATATGTAATTGTAATGCCCCAACCTAATACCAGAAAGAACATTAGATAATGTTTTTCTCTCCCTTCTCTGCACAGGTATAACTGAAGCGGGTGTTATAATAGAGAGAACATTGAACTTAAATCAATAAGGTATTACTTTGAATTTCTTAATCATACAATGAGTATCTCTAGGACCCTGTCGAAGTTAGCTATATAATGTATTTGCTTAAATTTCCTTGCATATAAAAGGAGGATAATAACAGCACATACCTCTGTGGAAGGTTATGAGGAAAGTACATTGAGAAACTATCTGAAGTATTTTGCAGACCTTGACGGGCTATAAGAATGTTAACTCTCAGAATTATATATATCTGGGAAACTATCAATATGCAATATCCTGCATGACCTCATTGACAGTTGATGTTTGGGTTTTTTTCATGGTTTTAATATGTCATTTGTAACCTCTGAAAGATTTGTAGGAAATAATGTAAGGGTGGAAACTTATGGAAGGATCATATTGCAAGTAAAAGGACTATATGCAGAGATTGAAATCTTATTTCACTAAACCATATGTATCCTTCTGCTTCATTTGAATGACTTTCAAGTAGTAAGGTAACACTTCTGAATACTCAAAGGCATTCACCTGCTTCAGAGTTTCCTCATGGCATTTTTAACCTCTGTATTTCTAAGAGTGTAGAATAAGGAATTTATATAGCAGTAATCATAGTAGCACATGCAGATACAGTTTTGTATATAGGGAAAGTGGCTATTGACCTCAAATACAGAAATATACATGAAGCAAAAAAACAGGACTACCACTGTGAAGTGAGAGCTGCAGATGGAAAGTGTCTTGCGCCTTCCTTCTGAGCTGCCACCCTTCAGGGAACAGTAGATGACTCTGTAGGAAATAATTAATATGAGAAATATTGACAGGTACATCATTCCACTGTTAGCAATGACTAAAAAGGCCAAGAATTTGAGTCCATGCAGGCCAGGTTCAGCAATGGGAACAAGTCACACATGAAGTGATCCATAACATTGGGGCCATAGAAGGGAAGATGGGACATGAAGAGGAGTTGTATGGTGGAATGTACTGAGCCTCCCATCCTGGATGCTGCCACCAGCAGGTGGCACACACGAGGATTCATGATGACCGTGTAGTGCAGGGGTTTACAGATGGCCACATAGCTATCATAAGCCACGACCACGAGGAGGATGATTCCAACACCACCAAACAATGCTCTGAAAACAGACGAGTCAGACAATCTTCTAGGGAGATGATTGCCTCCTCTTCGAGTAAATCCATAACCATTTTAGGAGCAATGATTGAAGAGTAGGTAGCATCCACAATGGATAAGAAGGTTAGAAAGAAGTACATGGGTGATCTCAAAGTTTGGCTGGCAGTCATGGTTATGACAATGAGTATATTTCCTATAGTTGGGATAATATATATGATTAAAACAAAGAATAAGAAAATTTTTTGCAGTCCTGAATTTTGTGTAAGGCCTAGCCGAATGAATTCAGATACATTGTTTTTATTCTCCATTTTCGTCAATCCTCTGCCAACTTCCTGATTTTCCCACAGTTTTATTAGTTCTTTACTTTTTTCTTCATTTCTTCCTCTAATAAGATTTTGCCTAAACGTCCCCTAAAATATCCAGTTATTTTAATTGCAAATTGAGTTAATCATTACTCTTCAAAACGGAACTGCTTATTCTGTTAGGGATGAATTTTTTAGTGTTAGTGAAAGAGATGCAATAACCTTAATGCTAAGGAACATGATTCATCTCCCTTTATGCTTGGGGTAGTTGATTACAGTAATTTCCATTCATGTAAATAATTTGTCTGTGATCCAATTAAAGGAGAAATAAGTCATCATCATGCTTACCAATGATTAAAATACAATAGATTAAGAGAAATCCTAATAATTGCTTTAAATTATATACTTAGTTGCAAGTACTTATTTCAAATTTCAGGTGAAATTGTAGATAAGGTTAATGAATAGGTGTTTTTTAAGTCAAATGGGAAGGTAGTGTCTAAAGTTGACTGAGATACGGAAGTAAATATAATAATAATCTTGGAGTCAGGAAAACTTTCATGCTGTGTTTCTGGCTATGTGGCCCTGACAAAATCAGATCATCTATAGTTACCTAGGTGTCTCCTTAAGTGAAGAAGCTGCAGAGCACTGAATGGAGTGCAGAGGTCGAGGGAAGTTTTCTTGTTAAGAGATGGTTAAATCCAATGAAATCATATGTCTGGTTAAGAAGAAAAGAAATAGGCAGAGCCAAATGGCGGAGTACAAAGACTCACATTTGCTAGCTCCGAATCCACAGCCCATAGATTTCCTGTAAAAAGAACTCCTGAAAAATTCTGGAACAGTGGAACCTGCGCAGCAAAACAGTGAAGGAGATTTCCGTTGCAGAGAGCCCTGAAAAACCGATCGCAAAGGTACTCCGGACGGGATCGGAGCCCTGCCCTGCGGAGCGCTCCCCTGCCCCGCCTCGGCCAAGCAGCACTGAGAGGAGCGAGCAGAGCCCAGCAGGCGTCAGGGACCTGAATCTCCGGCTGCCGTGAAGGTCCCTCCACCCACAGACGCACAGGTCAGTGAGGGAGACAGGCTGAGAGGGGTGAAGGGTAACTCCGGGACTCGGACTCCCTCGGGAGGTTGCGGCCGCTGCAGAGGCAGAGGCCGCTTGGACAGAGGCAGAGGCAGAGGCCGCTTGGCCAGAGACCCGCACAGCAGGCAGGAGCTCCACCCCAGCTCCATTACAGAAGATCTCTGCATAAACCCCCTGAGGGAACTGAGCCTGAGAGGTGGCCCTGCCTCCACCTGAGAACCAGCAGATAAGCTCCCACTGAAGAGCAGTCAGGCCTGCCGCCAAAAGCCCTGAGACTGGGGAGCAGCATTTGAATCTCAGACCCCAAGCACTAGGGCGGATGTAGGCCAGGGGGTGGAGAGGACTTTGAGAAATCAAATAACTGGCTGGGAAAATGCCCAGAAAGGGGAAAAAAACTAAGACCATAGATGGGTGTTTTCTTGAGAAGATGATTCCTCCATTTGTCTCTGACAACGAAGAGGTCTGCTTACCATCAGGTAAAGACATAGGCATCAAAGCCTCTGTATCCCAAATATCTGAAATAGATACCCCATGGGCTCAAGTCATGGAGGAGCTCAAAAAGGATTTTGAAAATCAAGTCAGACAGGTGGAGGAAAAACTGGGAAAAGAAATGAGAGAGATGCAAGAAAAGCATAAAAAACGGGTCAATACTTTAATAAAGGAGGCCCAAAAAAATGCTGAAGAAAATAGCACCTTGAAAAATAGGCTCACTCAATTGGCAAAAGAGGTTCAAAAAGCCAATGAGGAGAAGAATG
>JAQQSK010008646.1:0-13421 GCA_028658325.1 Potorous gilbertii
GGAAAATTTATGGAAGAACAGGGTCAAGAGTTATCCATGATGAGCATCCATGAATAATTTATTATTAACATCATTCGATGGAATGCCTTCAGGGATGAAATCACAGATCTACTATTACCAGTCTACTTAAATATTTATAATGGTGATGATGAAAATGTAATAATAGTTAATGCTAGCTATTCAGCAGCCTTATCCTCCTTGTGATACCTTTCCTGGGGCCTGCTCATCTGATTTGTGTGGGTCCCTGGCCTGGACCTCCATTTGCACATCTGTTTACTCTTGGAGGATTAGTTCCTCACCACCAGTCTCATACCCTGCCCTCCCTCCCAAAAACTTTCTAACTTGTCTTCATATTCTGTCTTGCTTTTTAGAATGTAAGTACCTTGAGAGCAGGAACTTTCCCATTCACTTTCGTTTGTATCTCCAGTCCAGTGACTGGCACAATGTAAGGGGTTGAGATTTAGCTAGGTAATCTATCAGAGAGTCTGGACTTGGATTCAGAAAGATCTATATTCATATCCAGTCCTACACATTGAGTTTTGACATCCCAGGCAAATTATTTTACCTGTTTGCTTCACTTCCTTCACCTTTTAAGTGAAGTTAATGAGAGCGCCTCACTTACAGAATTGTTAGAATGATCATATGAAATAACATGTAAAGTTACCACTACATTAAATATTATTATGAATTTTTTATATTATTGCTGCTACTGTTATTAATGAATCTCTGTATCTTCCCCAGAGTCTAGCACATTCTGCACACGGTAGGAGATCACTAATTATTTTCAGAATGAATATAAATTTAAAAGTTTATAAAGGTGATTTTTACTCTATGTTCATGTCAGCCGTCCAATGTTACCTTGTCTTTTAGGAGAGACATTTAAATCAGACACTTAATTTCCTGAAAACTAAAAACTCTGACAGTGAGAACTCCAGCAAACAAACACACGAGAGGTAAAATCTTTTGAAGTGACTTACAAAAATCTCTGGGGAAAGAGTCTAATTATCTAGAATGAAAAGTAGAATAGGAGGATATTGACAAAACAAAACTTATTGAACTGAGAAATAACTGGGCAGGCGATGATATTTGCTCACTGCAAGTTTCTACCCAGGGAAAGATTTGATTTGTGACAGCACAAGTCTTAATAAAGAGACATATGATTTAATTGTGGGCCTGACACAAAACCTCTAACACACACACACACACATACACAGTGTGCTAGCTTAATGCAGTAGGTAACATTTCTGACTATTGTACTCTGACAGTTCATTACTGATGATCCCAAATAACAGAAAGATGCAATTTCAGTGAATTCAAAGGAGCATAGGACAGAAAGTTAAGAGATCAAGACAGGAATCACATGTTAGTCCCTTATGAATTGTTAACCTTGGGCAAGTAACTTCCTCTAATTCTAGATTGCTAGTTGGTCATGTGGTGAAAAGAATACTGAACTGCAAAGTATTCACAGGTCTTCAGTGCTAGAAAAAACTCTTAGATATCATTTAATTCAACTCTCTCATTATTCCAGGAGGAAACGGAGGAGTTGAGATTAGAAATTGCTGTCCCAAAGTCACTAAGAATAAGTCAAGACTCCAGATCTCCTAACTTTGAGTCACATTATTATTTTTAAAATTTGACATGGAATCCTGTGAAAAAATTTATTAGCATAGAAGTTTCTTATATTAAAATCCATAGAGATAAAAGATATCAGGGAGTATGAAATTGAGTAAGAAAACAATTTTATCTTTATTTACAATGCAATCTAACATACAAAAGGAAATTTTAGCTATGTTAAGACTGTAGTACAGGATATCATGGGCCAGTAAGTATAGGTAGATTTTATATTTTTCTCTATTTGATTCCAAAGCCTGGAAAGTCATGATGAACAGATGTTCAAGATGAACAGCATTCATAGTCAGTGTTCTACATGGCTGACATTACCTCCAACCTTGACACAACATAAAAAGTAGTTAACCTTCAAATTTTCTAGGAAGATATCTCTTGTATCTACAATCCATCTATAGTCCCAAGTTTTCCAGTTCAACATCCTCCAGGTACATCAAACTCAAACTTTTTTGTCCACCTAAAATTCCCATTATTCCTAACTTATTACTTCTGATTATTCTAGCCACTCAGTCACTCATATTATGTCATTATTAGGATTTCTGGTACAGTGGATGTTTGAGGAACAGAATGTAGTCCAGAATGGCTTGACTATAGAGTACATGAAAGTCAGTAATATAGCATAAGCCCGAGAAGGTCACAAGAACCAGATTATGCAGGGCTTCAAGTACTAAACAGAAGAGTTTACATGTGATCCTAGAGACATTTGGTTGTCACAGAAGCTTATTAGGCTGTCTATGGATAGTTCTGACTGTATCATTCCCCTGTTCAAGAAGCTTTCGGATTGACTAGAGAAACTTGGTCACATAAATGCTTAGTATAAAACCTAGTACAACTATAGGACCCTAATAAGATTTTACTGGATTTCTTAATTTGACTTGATCCTATGAGTTTTGTTTAAAGTATCACACCCTGTCAGAATCCAAGTGATTTCATTGTTAATTGAGGACAGAGCAATTTAAGCTAGTCCTTTAGTGCAAATAATGCCTAAAACAGAGCAAATATTTACTAAGATGGCATGTTTGAGAATAAGCTCAGTATTATAGTTTTTGAGTAGAAAGAAGACCTCAGTGGATATCATCCCTTCAATATCCAAAAAAAGAATTTTCACTATTACATACTTGACAATCATCTCTGATAGAACATAGTGTTGAGGGGAAGCAGATCATATCTCAAGGCAACCAATTTGCCTAACATAGTTAAATTTTGGGAAGTTTTTTTTTTCACTGACATTCAGCCTAAATGGGGTCATGAAGTTTTGGACATAATTGAAAAGATTTAAGAACAATATAAGAACTTTTCCTGATTCCCCTTAATGCTAGTGCTTTGCTTTATTATCTTCAGCATGTCTTTATATATCTGGTTTGCACATAGTTGTTTCATGCTGTCTTCTCTATTAATGATCTACTTGAGAATGAGGACTGTCTTTTACCTTTCTTTGTATACCCAGAACTTAGCAGAGTGCCTGGATCATAACACATATTTAATAAGTGCTTATTGTCTGACATTAGGAAGAGAGAGAAAGAAAATTTCATGTAGATGTGGGGGAGGCATAACCAAGATGGCAGAGTAAAAGCAAAGACTTCTCTGAGTTCTCCCCAAGGCCCTCCAAATACCTATAAAAGTGACTCTAAACAAATTTTAGAACTCCAGAACTCAAAAAGTGACAGAGTGAAACAGATCCCTGTCCCAAGACAACCTGGAAAGTCAACAGGAAGGGTTTATCACACCAGGCAGGGAGCAGAGTACAGTCTGGTATGGGCCACACCAGGACAGACTAGCTGGAACAGGCCTCAAGGGACTGAATCATTGGAAACTTTGGCAGTTTCCATACTTCTCAACCCACAAATGCCAGAAAGGACAGTGTGAAAACTTTGTGGAACCTGGATGACAGAGGAGAGCACAATATTGGCCCAAGTCTGGTCATAGCCCCAGGACAGTGGAGGGTGGTGGCATCTGCATCAGCAGAAGCAGCAGCAACAGCAGAGATTGCTTCCAGAGCTCTACGCACACAGACAGTGGTAGGTTGAGCAGCTGAAACAAAAAACCTGTAGCCTGGGACAGTAAACCCACCTCCACCCCCCCACTGGAAGCTAAATTATACCTTGAAAAAGAACTTGAAAATCAAATGGTTGTCTGGGAAGATGAGTAAACATCATAAAAGGACTCAGAATTTTACTTTGATGATAAGAAAGATCAGCGCATACAACCAGAAGAGGACAACATAGTCAAAGTTTCTATATCAAAAGCCTCTAAGAGGAATATGAAATGGTCACAGGGAATGGAGGAGCTAAAATATATTTGAAAATGAAGTAAGAGAAGTAGAAGAAAACTTGGGAAGAAAAACGAGAATGATGCAAGAAAATCATGAAAACTGGGTTAACAGTTTGCTAAAGGAGACCCAAAAAATATTGAAGAAAATAACACCTTAAAAAACTGACTAACCTAAATGGCAAAAGAAGTCCAGAAAGCCAATGAGGAGAATGCCTTAAAAAAGAAGAATTAACCATATATAAAAGGAGGTCCAAAAGTTCAATGAGGAAAACAGTTTCTTCAAAATTAAAATGGAACAAATGCAAGCTGATGACTGTATGAGTAATCAAGGAATTATGAAAACAGAACCAAAAGAATAAAAAAAAATGGAAGACAACATGAAATATTTCATTGGAAAAACCACTGACCTGGAAAATAGTTACAGGAGAAATAATTTAAAAATTTTTGGACTACCTGAAAATCATGATAAAAAAGAATGTAGACATTATATTTTGAGAAATTGTCAAGGAAAACTGCACTGATATTTCTAGAATCAGAGGGCAAAATAGGAATAGAAAGAATCCACTGATTGCCTCTGGAAAGAGATACCAAAAGGGAAACTCCTAGGAATATTGTAGCCAAATCCAGAGTTCCCAGGATAAGGAGAAAATACTGCCAATAGCCAGAAAGAAACAATTGTAGCATTGTGAAAATACAATTAAGATAACACAAGATCTAGCAGTTTCTACAGTAAGGGATAAAAGGACTTGGAATATAATATTCTGGAAGTCAGAGGAGATGAGATTAAAATCAAGAATCACCTACCAAGGGAAAAATGATCATTCCTCAGGGTAAAAAATGTTCAATGTAATAGAGAATTTTCAAGTATTCTTGATAAAAAGACCAGAGTTGAACAGAAAATTTGACTTTCAAATACCAGAATCAAGAGAAGCCTGAAAAGGTAAACAGGAAAGAGAAATCAAAAGAGACTTATTAAAGTTGAACTGTTTACATACCTAAATGGAAAGCTGATATTTGTAACTCAAGAAACCGTTCTCAGTATTAGGGTAGTTGGAGAAAATAGACAGATAAATAGATAGATAGATGATAGATAGATAGAGATAGGATAAATATCACAGGGTGAGTTGAATATGAAAAGATGACATCTAAAAATAAAATTAAGGGGTGAGAGAACAACATATTGGGAGGAGAAAGGGAGAGATAAAAGGAGTAAATTATCTCACATAAAAGTGGCAAGAAAAAGGTTTTACAATGGAGGGGAAGAGAAGGGAGGTGAGAAGGAATGAGCAAATCTTACTCTCATCGGATTTGGCTTAAGGAGGGAATAATATACACAACGAATTGAATATCTTAACCTACAGAGAAGTAGGGGGAAGGGGATAAGGGGAGGCTGATAGAAGGGAGGGCAGATTGGGAGAGGAGTAGTCAGAAGTAAACACTAGAAAAGGGACAGGGTCAAAGCTGAAAATAGAGTAATTGTCGGGCAGTATAGGATGGAGGGAAATAGAGTTAGTCTTTTACAGCATGGCTACTATGGAAGTATTTTGCATAACTAGCCATGTATAACCTATATTGAATTGCTTGCCTTCTTAGTGAGGGTGGAGAGGGAAGAAGTGAAAGAAACATTTTAAAAAATACTTTTACATGCAACTGGTAAATAAGATACATAGGCAATGGCATATAGAAATCTATCTTGCCATTCAAAAAAGTAAAGAGAAGAGTATAAGAGGTAGGGTAGATGATAAAAGAGAGGGCTGACTGGGAGAAGATATAATGAGAATGCATGCCATCTCTGGAAGGGGGAAGGGGAATATAAGAAGAAATTTGAAACTCAAAATCTTGTGGAAGTGAATGTTGAAAAATATAAACAAACAAATAAATAAACTGATTAATAAAAATTCCAAATAAATAACTATGGAAAGTGAAATTTTCCTTGTAAGCTTTCTTGCAAGACACAAACAGGGACTATATTATGATATTAAGAATACAAACTAATAAATATTTAAATACCTGAAGAAATTTTAATTTTTCATGGGTAGGTGAAACCAATGTAATAAAACTGGCAATACTTCTTATATTAATTTCCTTAGTTAGTGCCATACCAACCAAATAATCAAAGGATTAGCCTAAAAAGACTAGAAAAGCAACAAGAAGATTTATCTTTAGGAACATATGGGATAAACCAACGTGTTTAACAGTATACTCAGAAGAACTATAAATTGTAATGTGAATTAGACACAAAGGTTGACATCATAAACAAATTAGAGAAGCAAAGAAGAAAGTACATGTGAGATCAATGGATGGGAGAGGAGTTTGTGACAAAAAGGGGCAAAAACAGTCACAGAGGGTAAAATGGGCAATTTCGATTATTTAAAAAAAATTTAAAAGATTCTGTAAAAAATAGCATTCATGTAGCTAAACATATAAGAGAAATGAACAAATGGTGAAAAGATCATTGTAACAATTGTTAACTCCGATAAAAACTCTCATTTCTAAATTAAATAAATAACCGATTCAAATTTTAAAAATGAAAGTAATTTTCCCAATTAAGAAATGGCAAAATAATATGAATAGGCAATTTTCAGATGAAGAAATTCAAGTATCCATTTGAATGCCAAATCAGTAACACTGTTCTCCTTCTAAGGTCATTTCAGTCTTGTCAGGTTCTTCATGACCTCATTTTGGACTTTTCCTAACAAAAACACTGGAGTGTTTTGCCATTTCCTTCTGCATCTCATTTTACAAGTGAGGAAATTAAGGCAAACAGAATTAAGTTATTTTTCCAGGGTCACACAGCTAATAAATGTCTGAGGCTGGATTTGAACTCATGAAGATGAGTCTTCCTGATTTCAAGAGCAACGTTTTACGCATGGTGCTACCTATTATTGAAATACAAATGGAATTGCCACTTCAGACTTTTCAGATTAGCACGACTGACAAAATGAGAAATACTAGAAGGGCCAGGGGGAAAAGAAATGCATTAATATGCTCCTGGTACGGCTATGAACTTGTCTGTTAATTCTGGAAAACAATTTAGAGTCACTAACCCTTTGACCCAGTGATATCACTACAAAGTCTATACCTCAACAAATAAAAAGAGCAAAAGGCATATAGGTACAAGAAATTCTTATTGAAATCTGTTTCTAACTGCAAAGAACTGGAAACTTGTGGGTTGCTACTCAATTGGAGAATGCCTGAGCAAGTTATGATGTAAGGATGGACTAATGGAATATGATAGAAATAATGGAATGCCATTGTGTTGTGAGTAATATTGAAGGGGATAGTCTCAGAGTAACCTGGGAAGACTCGTTTAACTGATGCAGAGTGAAGTGAGCAAAACCAGAACAATAATTGATACTATAACAACAGTATCATAAAGACAAATTTTAAAGTCTTAAGAACTCTGTTCAATAATAACCAATTCCTGTCCCAGAGGATCCGTGATTTAATAGGCTAACCCCCTCCTGATAGAGATGTGGTGGATTCAGAAGAGAGAATGTAGCATACGTTTTTGACACAGCCTACCTAGGAATTTGTGTTCCTTGACTATACATATTTATAACAAGATATTTTGCTTTTCTTTTCTTTTTTATAAGAGGAGGCAGTGCAGGTAGGAGACAAGCTAGACCTTACTTTGGGGAAAAATTTGAATCATACTTTTAAAACATACTGGGGTAACTATCTCTTGGGTATTTTATAAAGTGTCTCTTTTGAAGTCTAGGTTGGATAAGATGATTACTGAGATTTTAAACTCTTAAAATTTTCTGAAATGGCACTAGATGAGGGTAGAAAAAAACTAACAAGAAAACTCGGAACAAAGTTCTAGTACTGGTTCTATGACTAACAGTTTTTAACCTTGGAAAGTCACTTCTTTTCACTGGGCCTAGGTTTCCTTCTCTCTATAGTACGACAGTTTGAATATGTGAAAATAAATGTTTCTTTCCACACTCAAATTCCAGAATTCCCCTTCTTCATTCTTCTTCAGTTGACAGAGTGATGGACTTGTATTCGGAAAGATACGGAGTCTCTGAATTCCAAAAAGATTTCAATCTTCCCCACCCCCAACTCCTACTTTTCAGTTATATAATTCTGGGCAAGTCACCTCACCTTTCCTATCTTAAGCTATTTATCTATAAAATAAGGAAATAATAATGTTTATATGGCCTACCTCACAGGGCTGTTCTATTCAAAGTATAAATCTCTGCAAACTTAAGAGTCTTGTATCAATGACAGCTATTTTTATTTAATGCCCCCCACATATACTTATCATTGCAGTTTACCACAGAAATGTAGTACAACATAGAAAAATAGTTGTTCTTTTTTGTTTCAGAAATGGAAGGGAAAACAGAGAGTAATTGCTGATGCAACCATAGAGAAATAAGGGAGAAATTGCTTATATTCAGTGCAATTATTTTCTGAGAGAATGGAGGAAGGGAAAATGACTTGAGCTTTGCGCAGTGGGCAGCAACGCATCCTGAGGTTACTTGTGGTTTTTTGTCTCTCAGAGCTTTATTCAAAGAACTGTAAAAAGGAAGGAAGGAAGGAAGAGAGTAGGAAAAGTAGGGAAGAAAGGAGGTAAGGAAGAAGCAAAGGAAGAAAGAGGGTCTTTGTCTTTAAGGAGCACATATTTTTAACTGAAGAGATAATATGTAAATGCATATGTACATACACAGTATATACTTAATAAATGGGTAGTAATTTCAGATGGAAAGTACTCATAAGAGAGGTTTTTGCTTTTTTTAATTAATTTTTTTGAGAGGATGATGAAGGAAGAAGCATCTCAAAAGGGGAAAAAATCTTCTGCCACTTCCTGTAGAAGGTGGGATTTGAGTTCAATACTTAAGAAAGCCAGGGAAGCTGAGAAACAGAAACGAGGAGGGAAAACATTCTAGGAATAGAGGACAGCCAGTAGAAAGGTATGGAGTCAGGCGATAGTATCATATGAAAGGAAGAGCAAATGTTGGATCATAGAGGCATGAAGGGGAGTAAAATACAAGAAGACCAGGAAAGAAAAAAGGGGTCATTTTGCAAAGAACATTAACTGCCAAAAAGCAGACTTTAGATTTGATTCTGCAAGTTTATTTACTGAGATTTATTGAGTGTGTGTAGGTAAGGGATTATAGAATCAGACCAATGTTAGAAAAATTACCTGGACAGTTAAGTGACGGAAGGATTGAGAAGTGAAGGACTCTAGAGTACAAGTAGAAGCAATAGTGCAAGCTAGAATTGATATTGTATGAGTGGAGCAAAGGGGATGGATGCCCTTTCATCTAATTTCATACAAACTGTTAAGAGGATAATTAATGCAGAAAGGATGGCAGATAGTATACTTTTATGAGTTTTTAATTTTTCTTTTTTTCTTTTTTCTTCTTCCCTTTCTCCTTCTTTCTCTCTTTCTATTCCTAGTGTTTAGCACAGTTTCCAGAACATAACAATCACTTAATAAATGCTTATTAACTGACTGACACTTGAATCTGAATCCTTGCTCTGCTCCTAACTAGCTGGATGTCCTAGGGCAAGTCATTCCCTCTCTTTATACCTCATATCACTCATGTGTAAAACAAGCCTGAAGCATCTTTTATTAAAGATATTGCAGATAATATAAATCCTAATTTTATAGTTTGGACTATTCCCTTGGAGATTTCCTCTAGCTCTGATGCTCTATGATAACTCTTCATATAATAGATTCCTAGTGCCAGACTTTTGCCTAGTCCCCTGATACATTTCAATATTCAAGCTTGTATGGCATTAATTTTATTCGTATCTATTTTTTTAAGTTTCTCAATATCTAGTACACAATAGGGTCAACAGATAACATCTCTTTTTGTGCAAAAGAGGAAATGAAGACCCTGAGAAGTCATTTGACTTCCCAAAGGACAAGGTTCATAGTCAGGAGTAGAACTTGACTCCCAAAGAAAAGTTTGTTCTATCATTCCTGACAAATTTTAAAAGTCCAGCTGATCCAGATACAGAAGTATTGATAACTTAGCATTCTTAACTTATTTTTTAAAAACTATCCTCATAAGACTGATTTCCTAAGAAAAAAATTAAGTAAAACAATTGAGGAATTTAGAAGGAGAGGATTTAATTTGGCACATTGAAATCCTTAGGCTGCTCTGTTAATGATCTAAATTCTGGTAATATTTGTTAGATTTCTTCCCACTCCATTCATAGGTTTTAGTTGTTTTTCATATTTATGATCTCATAAGAATGCTGACATTATAGGAGGTCATACAATAAAATGTATTAAAATAATTTATATTACTCTCAATACAGAACACATTTATATAGGGCATTATGAATTATTAAGAACTTATGAAGGAATAATTTAGTTTATATTTTTTTAACTTTCCAAGTATATTTCTATGTCTCTGATCTCATTTTGAGGTAGTTAGGCAATAGGGTCTAGAATAAGGAGGACATGAGTTTGAGTTTGGCTCTAGACACTTACTAACTTTGTGACCTTGTGCAAGTCTCAACCTCTATTTGTCATGGGCAGCTAGGTGGTACAGTAGATAGAGCACCAGTGCAGGAGTTAGGAGGACCTAAAATTCAAATCTCACCTTAGATACTTGACATTCACTAGCTGTGTGACTTTGGGCAAGTCATATAATTCCAATTGCCTCATCCTGAGTCATCTCCAGTCATTTGGATGAATATCTGGTCACCAGATTCAGATGACTCTGGAGGAGAGGTAAGGCTGGTGACCTGCGCAGCCCTCCCTCACTCAAAACAAAGTCAAGTGCAAGTCATGCCATTATTTCTCTGATGGCATGGTCTTCTTAGGCAATGGAGGATGAACACACACAAACACACACACACACACACACACACACACACTCACACACACCCCTCCATTTGCCTCATTTCCCTTGAGTAAAATGAAGATAACAGGAGTAACTACCTCCCAAGATTGTTGTGAGAATCAAATGAGATACTATTTGTGGAGTAATTAACAAAGTTCCTGTCACATAGTAGGAAGCATATAGATGTTAGCTATTATTATTAGTATATAAATATTACTATCATTCTCCCTTGATTCAGCATTAAAATGTAGGGAAAGACCACATTTCATAGCCTGAGAGGCTAAAAAAAACCAAATAACCAAAAAAACCCAAACAGAAAAAAACAAGCAAACAACCAAATATGCGATCAGACGGTAGGACAGATGATTTGTCCAAGTTAGAAGAGACTAATGTCACTTTCACATCCCAACTTGGGGTTCTTTCTACTCTTCAAATAATAAATATAAAAAACACTTATGGATTTTTTACCACACAAAAGAAATCAGCAAAATTAATCACAGGAATGAAAATCCAAACATACATTCTAAAATGAGCCAAAAATGATTTTGTTTTTTTTCCTGAAATATTGTGAAGTGAAAAACATTTTAATGTTGATATCAATGTCAAAATAAACTGAATGGTAGTCATTCACAACTAGTGAAGCATGATTGTATGGGCTGAAGACCACGTATTTTCACCTTATGACTTGTCCTTATGTTTTGTAGATATCTTCTCCTTAAAGTGAAATCACTGGAAAGCTACACATTTTCATGATTATTGAAGGTTATCATTTCATCAAAGTCTCTGTTCAAATTTTGACTAGTTATATTACTCAAGGGAATAATTGCATTTCAATCTAGGACATGAATCCTTCTTCCTTGATTTCTTTAATGAAAGCTTTTTGTGTAAAATTCATTACTGGAATCAATTGGACTCATATAGTCTATGTTGCCTTCTTGGCTCCATATATACACCTATGTTTTTAAATATACGTATTATACATACATATTATATATACATTTAGACACAAGCTTAAAATCTCAATAAGATTTTTGGCATATCTTTTATATGTAATATATATATATATATATATACATATATATATATATATATATATGTATATATATATATATATTAAAACAAGATAATGCCAATGATATTTGATTTGCATTCAAGAAAGAATTTTTAAGTCCATTTTAATTGGATCCAATTTATGGCAACATTTAATTTACACACAATTTTTCAGAAACCTATTTATAATACAGAAAATGAGTTCAAAATACTTGTGTTGGTTTTCTTTTGTTCTCAATATTGCTTTTTATTCAGTCCCAATAAAAGGAGAAATTCTATTCTGTGGAAAAGTCATAGCTGAACATTCAGCAATGTCCATGAAAAAATACAAATAAAAGTTGAAGCTTGTAATTTAGGATCAGCACTGCTAAAATCTAAATAAACCATGTAAATTGTTTCTGACACAAGAAAAAAAATGTCTTTATCAGGACTCCATTATGAATTGAACCCTACAATCGACACTATAGAAAACACAAAGACATCAATTTCATATTGATAAATTCAAATCAACAAACTTGTAACAAATCTGCATTGTGTTGGGTGCTATTAAACCAAAGACAAATACAAATATAAATTTGTATTTATTAAGGTTTCATAGGAATGGACAATCTAATGGGAAAAGAACACGTACAAAGAAAACAACAATTCTAGGGAAAGAGAAGTGTGTAAGGGTACTCCCATCAATTTTATATGGAAAATTTCAGAAGAGAGAATACTTTTTTCTTAAATTCTGTCTCCGGGACCATAAAGTCTTATAGATACCTCCCTCACTTCACTGTCTAACTCTTCTTCATATATTATCTTTACGAATGTAAACTGTTTAAGGAAAAAGCCTGTGTTGCTTATTTGCTTTTGTAAACCCATTATTTAGCAGAGGCATGCACATAGCATTTGATTAATGTGTTTTATTCATTCATTCACAGGAATGAAGAAAAGGCTTCATGAAGGATATGACATCTGAAAGGGGCATTGAATGAAAAAATCTATTTAAAGAGATGGGAAAGTATTTTTTCAGGCATAGGATGGGACACAAACCAAAACAAAGAAATATGAGAAAGCAGATACCCCCAAATGGGAAATATCTCCCAGGATTTATCCACAATCACTGTAGAGTATGTGAGTATATGGAAGAGAATGAGATAAGCTCTCTGTAAACATGTATGTATGTATATGTATATTGTATATATGTATCTATCTGTGTATATGTATGTGTGTGTGTGTGTGTGTGTATTGGGGAAGCTGTGGTATACTTTCTTCTTTAGGCAACAGTAAGCCTTTGAATATTTTTAATTAGTTTATCATGGATTCAGAGGTGGAAGAGATCTTAGAGGCTATTTAGTTCAGCAATTCCTACCCCTCCCCACCCACAAATAATTTATAGATGAAAGTAAATGACTTGTTGAACGTAATGGGTGGCAGAATCAAACTATGAATCCAAGTTGACTAATCCAAATACAACTTTCTTTGATCTATATAATGAACAAAGTTTTGTGTTAGGAAGATACAGTATTAGTGGGAAGAACAGATGGAAGCATCCCTAGACCAGAGTCCAGAAGACTAGATTTAAGGTTATCAGGATGAAATAAAAGACATTGTACTAAAATGATTCACTTTCTCTTGTTACTAGCTTGACATAAACTACCCAAACTTTCCCCACTTCCCACTCCA
>JAQQSK010008647.1:0-13421 GCA_028658325.1 Potorous gilbertii
TAAGTTATACATTAACTTATATAAGTGATAAGTAATATGATACTAATGTTACACTAATGTGTTCCTAATATACTTCTGTTGTAAAATTGTGTTCAAAAGTTTTTTACTAACGGGGTGCTAGGTTAAAATATTAGAAGAATCCTGTACCATGCCATGCTTTGCTGCCTCTGTACCCAGGGACAGGAAACACTGTTACAAAGAAGGGTCCAGCTAAACAAAGCTATTTCCTTGTTACATGTTAACAGGTAATGTTGAGATCAACCTATGTGATCTCAAGAGGGAAAAGTCAGAAGAATAAATAAGGCACCCAAGGCAATAGTCCCGGCAGTAGAAAGAAAACCAGGACCAACCTCAAGTACCAGAAATTCCCTTAAACCTTGTCCAGCCTACCCTCACTCCAGCAGGGCAAAGTATTTGGTCGGGTTAACATGAATGAAAGCATCTCCAAGCAGGCATGAAGCAGTAAGCTCTTAAATGCAGAAACCAAAGCTTCTTCACACTGCTGACATATCAAGGGAGAGGGCTGGATCTGCCTACTTCCCTGATTTTCTCATGCTCATAGTATCACTGTTCAAGGAACATGCACAAGAAGAATGAGAAACTGAAAAGTGAAGCAAAAGTCACCTGTCCAAGTTAAAGAAGCAATAAAATGGACTGTTGATGCTGCCTGTGATGGAAGTGTTAGTGAAGGGTCTGAGTGCGTTAACAGCAAAAAGATTCAAATCTTGCCTCTGAGACTTACTAGTTGTGCATCCCTGGGCAAGTCACAATAGCTTGGAGCCCCAGCTTCCTTATCTGCAAAATGGAGCTAATAAGGCATCTGAGATTGTGAGAATCAAATGAGATAATGACTGTAAAGTAGTAAATCAGCCAAATATGGAAGACTGCTAAGCCACTTGTATTCATCTTAGACTACCAATTCTGAAAAGGGCATAGCAAACCAGGAAACAAGGCCAGCTGCCCTATTCTTCTAACCTATCCCTTAGGTAGAATACAAGCTCTCAAAGAACAAGGATGGTTTTCCCCTCTTGTCCATATATCTCTAGCATTGACCATAGGGCCTTGTCCATGACATTAAATACTACAGATCATCTAGTCCTCCCCCCTTAGTATACAGATAAGAAAGCTGAGAGGTCCAAGGAGCTCCAATAATTTGCCCAAGGTCACAAAGACTTGCAGGACTGGGATTCTTCCCCTAGAGGAAGCTGTAACAGACATCCAGAAACCAAGAAATAGCCCCATTTACCATCCCTGGCTAGTGAGATGGAAACAGCTGTGAAAGCCTGTCAATTATACTGAGTTTAAAAAAAGATGTGAAACTTTAACGCATGCTCACTTTTAGGGAAAAAAAAAACACACTCCAAAAGATCTCTCTAATTTGAGATAGCCCTCTAATTGCTAAAGCTGCTAGGTCTGACTCACTATTTTCACTGTCCTGGCACATCATATACCCACCCTGGTCATGAAACCAAAAGAAGAGACAAAAAGTCTCCTAATTTACCTTTGGCCTATCGCAGCAGATTCATCAGTGACTAAAGATATGGTAAATTTTGCTAAAGACAAACTTCACCATTTCTACTCCTCAGGGTGGAAGGCAGAACATCCGTACAGAAAGCTCTGGGCAATTCACTTCAGCAAGTATTTGCCAAGTCTCTACTATGCCAAAAGCCCAAGGTAACCAGGTAGAGTGCCAGAGGGTTGGTGTTTTGACAACTAAGACTTTAAATTACAGGTTTACATCGGTAAAGGTTCTCTATCAGGTTGAAATCATGGTGTGTGTCCCCCCACCCCCATTCCAACTCCTCCCTTCAATTGTTCTCAAGGCAATGGGTAATTGAACATGGAAATGACTGCTGATATAGGGGGGAGTGAGATGAATGCTAGGAAAAGATCTCTATCAACTATTATTAGAAATGCAAAGAAATATCACCCTCAACTGGAAAGTCTAGGGTTCAGGGAAAACTTCATGGAGGTAGCAGCACCTGATTTGGTCCATAATGACATCTAGTTTAGGGAGGGGAGTATTTCTTTCTAGGCACTGAACTAAGAGCCATGAAATAAATATAGAGAAGTTTATAAAAAAAAAAGTCAATCAAGTCTCAATGATTTTCGAAAGTTATAAGAAGACTGGTTATCTTTGAAGAAAAAAGAATCGAGTTGGTAAACATCAAATGGCATACAAAATTTTATAGAAAAACTGGTACTTGGTTTTATACGCAAACAGGATTATGAACAGAGAAGCTCAGAAATAAAAGACCACATCAAAAAAAAGACTAGCAAAATTTAGGATTCATTTATGTTAAAACTCCCAAAAAACAAAGACATGGAAAGACCCTCCATTAATAAGACTAAAAGCCTAAAACTAAAGTCAAGTGCTAGAAATACTGGCAATGGGGGAACAATGGAAGTTTCTTTCTAAATGTCCTTTCTCCCCACTATTATTTGATTTCTATATTATATTTATAACATAATATTAATATATTATGTATATGGATTTGATATACTATTCTAAAATGCTAACCAGATCACACCCAGCAGATTGACAAAGAGGGCAAAAAAGGAACATGACAATATTGGAAAACCTAGAGGAAAACAGGCACATTATTGCACTGTTGGTGAAGCTGTGAACTGGTTCAGCCCTTCTGGAAAGGAATTTGAAATTATGCTCCCCAAGTCACTAACCTGCGCACACCTTTTGACCCAGAAATAACAATACTAGGCCTGTATTCCAAAGAGATCTAAGAAAGAAGGAAAAGGATCCATCGTTTGGGGAATGGCTGAACAAATTATGGCATATAAATGGAAGGAAATATTATTTTGCCATAACAAATCATGAAAGAAATGTTTTTAGAAAAACCTAGGAAAACTTGTATGAGTAGATGCAGAGTGCAGTGAGCAGAATTAGGAAAACAACTTATACAGTAACAACAACGTTGTAAAGACAAGCAATTTTGAAAGACTTAAGACATCTGACCAATGGATTCCAGCCATGATTCAAGAAGACAGAGAGGTGACAGACTTAATCTGAAGAATGAGACCTACAATTTTGGACACAGCCAATTCAAGAATTTGTTTTGTTTAACAAGGAGTATTTGTGTTGCAAGGGTTTTGGTTTTTCTTTTTCTTTTTCCAGTTGGGGAGAGTTGGGATTGAGAGAAAATAAATGCTTGTTCACTGAAAAATAAAAAGTTTTTAAAAATGCTAGCCAGAGGATAGCAAGAGGAGCAATCAAGCAAGAGGAGAAAATTGGAGGTATGAAGAGCAGCAATCAGGAGCCAAAATGATCTCTATTACTATATGGTTTGCTTAAAAAACCCCAGAGACTCAGAGAAGAAAATAAATGAGAAGATGAATGGCTTCAGTAAAGTAACAAGACACAGAATAAAGTCACAAGAATAGCTGAGATTTCTGTGTAGGTATAACAAAGACCTTGAGGAAACGCTAAGAGAAACAGTGTTCAAAATAACTAGAAAATGCATAAGATAATCCAACAGCTAACTTCTTAGGACAGAGACAGCTTGGCAAGGCGACTAGCAGCTAGTCTTAGGATTCCGAGGTAACCTCTCCGTGGCCCAAGCATGATCAATTCTGGAGCTGCTGATCACTCACAGGACAGGAAATTTCGACAAAGGGAGTTCCTTGCACTGATGAAATCATGTCTGGACCAAAAAAAAAGCCCCCACCAGAACACAGGATAGATGGAAGAAGGATAACATTTACTGAAGTGTTCATTATGTGCTAGGCACTGTACTAAGAACTTATATAAAGTAAATTCTAAAATACTCTTTTTAGAATAAAGACTTACATAACTGGGGAGATATAATAAAAATGTTGATACTACCTAAATTAATTTATAGATTTAGTGCCATACCAAACTACCAAAGGCTTTACTTTGTAGAATTGGACAAAAGAACAACATTCTAAGGTACAAAATGTCTTTAATTTCAAGGAGAATAATTTGCAGAAGTGGGAACAAAAAGAGTTCAGCATGATCAAACCTCAAACTATATTTTGAAGCAGTAATCTTCAAAAAAGCTTTGGTCCTGGTTAAAAACACATAAACCAGAAAAGTAGATTGGTGGAACAGACAAGAAAAACAAAAATCAGAAGCAATCAAAAACAATAGCCCAGTGTCTGATAAATACAAGAACATAAATTACCAAGGGAAGGACTCCCTATTTGACAACAATTGTTGGGAAAAATGGGAAGCAGTTTGACAGATTAGCATCTTCTGCTACATCCCCCAATAATCTCTGAACAGAAATGCAACCTGAAAATAAAAAGATATATCATTTTTTAAAAATTAAAAAATACATTTCATAGCTACAGTCAGGGAAAGAATTCTTAATCATCCAAGAGATGGAGATGATCAGAGAAGTCAAAATAGACAATTTAAATTAGATAACATTAAAATTTCTTGAACAAACAAAATCAATGCAGATAAGAGGAGAAATCATTAGATGGAGGAAAAATCTTTGCATCATGTATGAAATTTGACATTATAAAATATATAGGAAACTGACATAAGTATTTAAGGCAGAAAGTCATTCCCCAACAGATGATTGGTAATAAAATGTAACTCCTTTCAGCAGAAATGCAGGAGAGTAAAGACTACAAGGGGTAAAATGTCTGCAAAGTCAAATACTCAACACATCAATTGTTTATATTTAACTTTTGCCTTTCTTTGTTACAATGGCGTCAAGACTTAGGCTAAGGGATAGGGAAACATTTTGTTTTTACATCAGAAATTAGTGACATAAAAACAAAAGGCATCAATAAAACCTATCTTTAAAAAAGAATTAGAAAAAGGGACTGAGATGGGGAGAAACAATTACCTAAGAATTACCAAAAGAATCAAAGGCCCCATTATTATTATTTTGACATTTTTGATGAACTTTTGAGAAAGTCACCTCAGATTTAGAAATGATTTGAATCTGTAGTTTTTGAAACCCTTTGTTGGTGAAAATTTCCTGTTTCTGGTCATTTAAGAATCTATTAGAGATGTAATCACATGTTCTTTCAGTGACATATTTGAGACAGTATCTTGCTAGACTTCCCTCTTTCATTTCTGTTCAAAAACCATTTGAAAAAGGTTGGTAGTCTGAATCATTTCACTAAGTCTTAAAAAGGCGATATTTACTTTAAAGCACTTTTAAGTGGCAGGAGAAAGGAGCAAAGAAGGTACTACATAGATACACCTATTTTTTTAAGCCAACAACAATGCCCTTTTGTTAGCACTCTAAAGTCACTCTGGACAAGCTGAGTGCTCTGGAACTCAATTATGATTTTCAAAATCCCCAGGAATAAACTAGCATTCTTCAAAGATAAACTTCTGACAGTCCCCCAAAACACAAACATGGTGGCTCAGCTCAGATGACATTCTCCAAGCATAAAGTTGTCAATAACCTCTTAATTGCCAAATCTGATGACCTTTTTCTGTCTCCATCATTCTTGACCTCTCTACTGCATTTGACACTGTTCAGCACCCTTTTCTCTTGGATTTTTCTATTCTCTTCTGGTCTATCCTTTCCTCAGTTTCCTTGGTCGGTCCGTCATATATATCACACCCCTAACTGGGTGTTCTCTAACTCTTTGTCCTGGGCCCTCTTCTCTCTTTACATTCTCTGGTGACTTCATCAGTTTCCATGGGTTCATCATCTCCATTCAGACTACTTTCAGACCTATCTAATCAGCTTCTGCTTTTTCCCTGAGCTTTAGGCTCCCATTTTCAACTGCTTATTGGTCATTTCCAATGGGACATCCTGAAGATACCTCAAACTCAAAGTGCCTAAAATAGAACTCCCCACACCCCTAGGCCTCTTCTAAACTTCCCTGTTTCTGCTGAAGCCACCATCATTCTTTCAGGTTTTCTCACAGGTTCATAAACTCAACTCCTCGTTCTCATCTCACATATCCAATCAGCTGTCAGATCTTACCATTTCTACTTCCACATTATCTCACATATCTGACTCCTTTCTCTTAAACACTATTTACCACCTTAGTCCAGGACCTCACAAACTACCTCTTAGACTTCTGCAACCTTGTAATTGGCCTTCCTGCCTCAAGTCTCTCCCCACTCTAGTCTATCCTCACAAAACTGCTAAAAAGGGATTTTCCTTAAGCATAAATCTGACCAAGTCACTCCCTTATTCAATTAAGTCCAGTGGCTCGCTAGCGCCTCTAAGATGAAATATAAACTCTTCTGTTTTGCTTTTAAAGTACTTTATAACCTAACCCAACCTGAATTTTTAGCTTCACTGTCTGATTACTTCTCTCATATTCTAACAGTCCAGCCAAATTTTCTGATTCTCACACACAGCACTCCATCACCTCTGTGCCTTTGTACTGGTCATTTCCCATGCCTGAAATTAACTCCCTCCTCACCCTTGCCTCCTAGCATTTTCTTTTCATTTCAGCTTAAGTGCTACCTTCTGCACAAAACCTTTCTTGATTTCCCCCTCCAATAACGTATATTTAACTACCTAGCATTCTCTATTATGTACTTGTCTCCTTGGCTAGACTGTAAGCTCCTTGAGAGTAGGGATTATTTTATCACTTTTATTTTTAATCCTAGTGCCTGACACAGAGTGGGCTCTTAATAGATGCCTACTGATTGATAAACCCGTATAAGAAAAGCAATCTTTAGCATGATGAATTGGAAAAAGTACAAAAATTATTATAAGATCATCTGAGCCTGGATCCCAGTTCTACTACTTATGACATTTGACCACCCTGGTATTCAGCTTTCTTATCTGTGAAATGGTAGCCTTGGCTTCCACAGTCTCTAAGGTCTTTCTCAGCCTAAAATGCTATAGTCCTTGCTCCAAAACGGATCTGTGCCTAATTTAGAGTCAGTTTACAATAGCAGTGTCAAACTGAAATAGAAACAGCGGCATAAAACCCTATATAAAATGTCCCAGGGACCATAGATTGATTTAGAAAAGCACATATTAATGTTATCTACTTTCTACTGTATTTTTATTTCATTAAATACTTCCCAGTTACATTTTCATCTGGTTTACACCACAATGGGCACTAGGGAGTGTTGCAGGTTGCAATGGGGTGCTTGATATTTCTGGTTTATGAGATAATAGATTTGAACCAGTGACAAATAGTGAACTCCAGATAGATTTTTGTGAAGGCACTAAAAGCAAACATGGCTTATTTAAAGATGGTCTACTAGAAAACCTCTTACTTTCTTAACACATGCAAAAGTTAGTAAAATTGATGAAATGCATGGGATGTAATCAGTTATGTGTGTGAAATTAGGAATCTAAAGAAATCCTTTGGTTTGGGTAAATTTCCACTCCAATGTGGCTATTTGCCAAAATCCAACAATAGAGCCAATAACTTCAAACAGCCCAGTCTGATACAGTATATGAGGCGTGCATGAATGTTAAATAATAACACTGATCTTTTTTTTTTTTAAAAGTCTCTTTCAAAGAATACATTATTACACTGATGTAGATATTCTACTCTACTGGTAGAAATCATACCCTATCCATGCCTTGTCATCTAGTTCATGTCTCTAAATCTTACAAAAAGGAAAACTACTTAACTCAATAGAGGCCTTTTGATGGTTCACAGACTTGTAGATAAGAACTGGAAGGGTCTCAGAAGTCTAGTCCAACTTTTTCATTTTACAAATGAAGAAACTGAGGCCCAGAGAGGCTGTGACTCATCCAAGGTCACAAGGCACTAAGGGGGAGATCTGTGATTTGAACCTAGGTCCTCTGATTCCAAGTCCCATGCCCTTACCATTGTACCATGGGCTGACTCTCAAAAGTTCTCCCTCTTCCAAATTTCCCTCTTAATGTCAAGGGCATCACTATCCTTTCCGTTAGACAGCTTCATAACCTCAACGTCATTCACTCTCCTCCCAAGGCAGCACTTGCCAAATCCTGTTGCTCTTCAGCATCTCTTGCATCCATGCCCTTCTCTGTCCATCTGTTCTGCTTCCACCAATGAGGCTCCCTTGCTCTAACGGTCATCCAACTTTCGGATAATGTTTTTTATGCTGTTCTCTACAGCATGCACACCCAAAGGATCTTGGTTCTTTTTTAAGTAGTCACCATAGGATTACTTACTCTAAGAGGTTCTGCCACGGCTCAAAAATATTTCCGTAATTCCTCAGAATCTATGAGGTAGAGCACAATCTCTTGAATATCCCCAATAGTGGCAAATCTTTACCCCAACAGTGGATTTGATTTTTGACAAAACTCAAAAGTCAGGGTCAACATGGTATAGTGGAAACGATACTGCATTTGGACTCAGGGCATCTGGGTTCAAATTCCAGCTCTGTCACTTATCTGTGTGACTTTGGATAAGTCATTTAACCTCTCTTGTCCTCAGTTTCCTTTTCTGCGAAATGAAAATGTTGAACTAGAAGACTTCTCAGGTCCTTTCCAGCTCTAAATATGTGACCCTAAGATCATTGGGAGCCAAGATTGGTGAACAAAGCATGTGTTTAATCTCAGTAAAATAACTTGGGGACAACTACTTTCCTTGTGTGGCTCAAACTGGTTCTGAAAGCAGTCCCAAAATGGTTTCAGAAATGGCAGCATTACTGGGCAAAGAGAAAAGGGAACCTATGATTTTGTCAATGTGGAAACTTCATCTACTGAAACGGATTGGGAATTTTCCGTGACTTACAGACTTAAAGAGTTGTCTGGGGCACCAAGAGGTTAACTGACAGCTAGTGTGTGCTGTTGAATGGAGCCAGAGAAAGTCTGCAGCTGTGCCGACTAAATTCACTGCAGATTTATGTTATCTAATCTCAACTGAGCCCTTACTGTAGCAAGGGACCTTTTATTTCTCCCTAACTGATTTTCTGGGCAGCTATGTGATGCTGCAGAGGACAGAATGCTGGGCCTAGAGTCAGGAAGACAAGTTCAAAATCAGCCTCAGATACTTACTAGCTGTGTGACCTTGGGCAAGTCACTCTGCTTTAGTTTCTTCACCTATAAAATGAGCTGGAGAGAGAAATCACAAATCACTCCAGGATCTCTATCAAGCAAACCCCAAATGGGGGTGACAGAGAGTTGGGACACAACTGAGACTCAACAACAACAATGTGATTTCCCATCACACTCTCCACATTCCTCATATCTTCAACAACATCCCTCCTGACATATCCTTAGCTAGGCTCTTGCTTCAAATTTTTCTGAAAAAATTTGAGACTCCCTAACAAAAACTCCCTCTTCTCCCCTTCTCCTCCCAACCCTCTGAGACACTATGATGACACTACTATTATCTCCTCTATCCCAGGCTCAAAGACATGGTCCTTCTCCCTGAGGTCAACTCTACATTCACCCTTGATTCCATCCCCTCTTCTCCAGTAAACTGCCCCCACTCTCATTCCCCTATTTATTGGTTCCTTCCTTGTGTTCTCCCCCATTCTCAAAAAATCCTCACTAGATCCCCTCCTATCATCTTGTATCTCTACTCTTTTTCTCTGCTAACCTCCCTTAGAAAAGCAGTATAAACATGGTGCCTCTACTTTCTTTCACTTTCTTGACTCCCTGTAATCTGGCTTCTAACTTCATCATGTCACCACATGTGCTCTCTCCAAAGTTACTAATGATCTAGCCAAATCCAACGGTCTTGTCTCAGTCCTGCTCCTTCTTGATCTCTCCTCAACTTCCACTCTCCTCTGGATGGTCTCTTTTCTCTAGGTTTTTGGGAGACATCACTATACCCAGTCCTACTTAATCTCTCTCCAAAGTTCCAAGCCTGCATCACCAATTTTCTCCTAAACCTTTCTAACTGGATATCTTACAGGCATCTCAAGTTCAATACTTGTAAGACAAAACTCATTATCTACCCCTCTTCCAAACTTCCCTAGGCACCATCATCCTTGTCACCCAGTTTTATTACTTCAGTGTCATCTTCACTCTGCTCACATATGCAGTCACTCACCAAATCTTTCTCAGTCTACAACTTCTGAATCCATCCCCTTCTCTTCACTCAGATAACCACTACCTAAATTCAGGCCCTCATCTTACCTAGATCAGGGCTTTAAACTTTTTCTACTCTGGACCCCTTCAGTACTTCTTAAACTGTGGGTCACTACCATTTAAGAAGCGTTGGCTAGGTGACCACAACAGCTTTCTATTTGGCCACCCTGCCCCAAACCTCTTCCCACTCTAATCCATCTTCCATATATTTGAGGTGATTTTCAAAAGCATGTCAAACCTTACCCCCTCAGTAAACTCTAATGGCTCCCTATTGTTTCAAGAATAAAATATAAACTCCTCTGCTTGACCTTTAAAGATCTGTACAACTCAGACTCAGCTCCTTCCTACCTTTATATTTCACTTCCCTCCCTTTGCTCTTTGATCCAGTCATACTAACCTACTTGCTGTTCTACATACACAATATCTGTCATCTCCACACCTTTACACTGGCTGTTTCTCACACGTAGAATTCACTCCTTCCTCACCACCAAGAGCCTTCTGGTTTTCTTTAAGAAACACCACCTTCTTCATGAGGTCTTTCCCAATCCCTCCAAAACTATCATGTATTTGTTTTGTATCTATTCTGTATGATATTGTGTATGAGCACACATATACATACATACACATAAGTATGTGTATGTTGCTGTTGAGTCATTTCAGTCTTATCTGACTCTTTCGTGAGCCCACTTGGGGTTTTCTTGGCAAAGATACTAGACTGGTTTGCCATTTTCCTTCTCTAGATGAATTTACAGAGAAGGGAACTGAGGCAAACAAGGTGAAGCAATTTGCCTGGGGTCACACAGCAAGTATGTCTAAGGCTAGATCTGAACTCATTTCTTCTTGACTCCAGGCCCAGTGCTCAATCACTGTGTCACCTAGCTGTATGTATGCGACCCATGTATATGACCCATGTATGTACATGTATGTGTGTATGTTTATGTGTGTATATGGATGTTTGTGTATTCATGTATGTATAGATGTATGTCTGTTCCTTGAAGACAGGAACTATTTCAATTTTGTCTTTGTATTTCCAATAAGTAGGGCTGTTCTTTCAGCATAAGGGCCTGGATCCAAATACTCCTGACTCCAAGACTGGCCCTTTATCCACTAAGCTACAGTGCTTCCCAACACATTTATAAAGAAACAACAACAACAAAAAAGGCAATGGGAACTGAGGCTGCATTAGGGAAGGCATAGTAATCCAAGCCTAGGAAGGTGATAGTCCCACCATACTATGCCACAGTCCCACAACACCTAGAGTACTGCATTCTGGTAGAGGCAGCACATTTTAGAAAGTCAGAGAGCTTCCAGAAACGGGCAACAGAAATAGTGAAGGGCCTCATGAGCCTACTATATAAGAACTATTCGAAGAAACAAAAGATATTTAGCTTAGAGAATGCTTAGGGGGAACAAGAGAGCCATCCTATGGAAGGATAAGACCAGTTTTTCTTGACCAACGAGGGCAGAACTAGGAGCAAGGGGTGAAAATTTGCAGTTAGATTCAGGAACGATGCACAAGGAGAAACTTCCTAACAATCAGAACTATCCTGACAATTAGAACTATCCAAAAGTGGAACGGGTTGACTTAAGAGGTAGGAAAAGTCCCCTCACTGAAAAGTGAGATGACCAGTTATTGAGTTATTGTTAATTTTGGACAAGATGATATCTAATGTCCCTTCCAACTTTGGCTCTTTCTAATCATGTTTGCTTAGGGATATATTAAAATAGTTTGGATCTCCTGAGCACACAGCAAATTAAAGACAAGCAGAATATCCTTGTTATTGTATATTTCTGGCTGCAAATCACAGTCTAACTGGAAATAAGGAGGAGAAGAAAGCAATCACTCTTAAAGTTCTCTCTCAAATCTTCCCTTAACAAATTCAATGACAATTCATTCTCTTAATGTAAGGGAGAAGCTCACACTTACTCAAAAAGTGTTCTCTTATTTGTAGGTAGGTGAAATGCATGTTTCCCAGTTTGTAAGTAGGAGAAAAAGTTTTCTCCATATGGATTTGAAGTACTTTAACTTCTAGAGGAGAGGTGAGAGGCTCTGTGTGTATGATCTGGCAAAATATGTATGCTCAATAAACATTATGGGATCATAGAATTTAGATTAGCTTAGAATTTAGAAGGGCCCTTTGAGTTCATTTAGCCTAAGACCCCTCATTTGATGTTTGAAGACAGTGGGACTCATAGAGGGAATTAAGTAGTAAAGCCAGGATTCCAAAGATAGTGTTTGGATTATAAATCCAAGACTCTTTCCAGGCCATCATACAATGAGCATCTTCAAAAGGAAAATAGAATGAACCTTAAACATTTTTCAATGGGAACATTAAAGGAGAAGACAAACAGAAGCAGCCAATGTCTAGTTTCCTTAATTTAGAAAACTCAGGAGTTTGTGGAATTCCAGGGACAAATTTCTCTAAAATCTTGCCTAAATGATAAAACCTTCTCACAGCATGAAAAAGTGGTTTCCCTTTCCATCTTCCTTACCCATCCATGATACAGATACCCCAAATTAAATGGGTCCGAGCGGAAATGCGACAGGTTAAAGAAGTTGTGCTTGATTCCCATACCAATGCAAACTGACTCCAACAAAGACCGACTAAGAAATCTACAAACCAATAGTCAAGAAAGATGCAGACTTTTCCTTCCATCCTTACCTACTTCCTCTCATGTCTTACTCCTCTGAGCTCTATATAAGCCCTCCTTTCCCTTTTTTGGGGGATACTGGTTAGGTGGAAAGCTGGACAAGCATAGAGAGGGGTAAAAGCAGGGGTAGAGGAGCTCGAAGGAAAGGGAGGAGGAAGGAAAAGAAGAAGAGAAGAAAAGGAGAGGGAGAACAGGAGGAAAAGAGGGGAATGAGGAAAAGGGAAGAAAAGGGGAAAAGTGGGAAAAGGAAGGAAAGAAGGGGGAAAGGAGGGAAAGGATTCTGGAAAAGGAGAGAAAGAAATAGGGAAAAGGGGGAAAGAAATGGAGAAAAGGAGGGAAGAGGGGGACAACAGGAGGAAGGGAGAAGAAGAGAGAAGGAAGGTTAAGAGGAGTGAAAGAAGGGGCGAAGCACGTGGGCGCCCAGCGATCGCGCTCACCCCCGGCCTGGGCCTGACAGCGAGCGTTCCGCACCTTGGCGTGAGGCTGCCCGTGCGTGTGTCCGGCCGTCCGTCGGTGGGTCCCGAAAGGGGCAGGTGGGGCCTGTTGGCAGGGAGGCCGAGGAGTCAGGCTGAGGAAGCTCGGGGATCCGCTGCCGCCTCCTCCTTCAACTCCACAGAAAGGAGTGTCCTCGCCTCCCGGGCTGGAGCCAAGGCTGCCCCAGCTGCCTGACGCACCTCGGGCCGGGCCACCTCCACCACTGCTGTTGCCAAGGCTGCTCAGCGCCAGGGGCCGCACTCCGCCCCCTCACGACCCCCTTCCCTTTCCTCCTCCCTTTCCCCACCCAGCCAGCCTTCCTCTCCTCCCCTCCCTCTC
>JAQQSK010008648.1:0-13421 GCA_028658325.1 Potorous gilbertii
CATTGTTCTATTTATCTATCATAGCATGACATAGAAAGGTATTCATTGATTGGATCAAACATAAACCCTGAATATGCTAATGTCCCATTGGTTGAGACTCTTCTCAAGGTGGAATATTTTATTCCATTTAAAATACTTTTTTTCCAACTACATGGGAAATAAAATTAAGATTTGTTTCTTTAAAATTTTGAGTTCCAAATTCTCTCCCTCCCTTCTTAACTTTCCCATCAGTGAGAAGAAAGGCAATTTGCCACAGTTTATACATGTGCAGAGATGCAAAACACATTTCTATCTTAGTCATACTGTGAAAGAAAACTGACCAAAAAAGCCCAAGCAAATTAAAGAAAAAGTAAAGTTTTGATCTGTATTCAGACTCAATCAGTTCCTGTTCTGGAGAGGGATGGAATTTTTCGTCATGAGTCCTTCACAATTGTCTTAGAACTTTGTAATGCTGAGAATAACTAAGTCATTCATTATTCATCATAATATAATATTGTTGTTAATGAATATAATGTTCTCCTAGTTCTGCTCACTTCATTTTTCATCAGTTCATATAAGTCATTTCGGGGTTTTCTGAAAGTATCCTGCTCATCATTTCTTAGAGCACAATAGTATTCCATCATAATTATACACCATAATTTTTTTAGCCATTCCCCAATTGATGGGCATCCTCTCAATTTCCAATTCTTTGCCACCACATAAAGAGCTGCTATAAATCTTTTTGTACTTATAGGTATATTTCCTTTTATTAAAAATCTTTTTGGGATACATATCTAGTATGTATCTGGGTTAAAGTTTTAAAGCTTTTTGGACATGTGTACAAATTGCTCTCCAGAATGATTGGATCAGTTCACAATTCCACCAACAGTGCATTAGTGTCCCAATTTCCCCACATCCTTTCCAGCATTTGTCATTTTCCTGTTTTGTCATATTAGCCAATCAGATAGGTGTCAGGTGATACCTCAGAGTTGTTTTAATTTTAATTTCCCTAATCGATAGTGATTTAGAGATTTTTTTTTAATGTAACTATAAATAGCTTTGATTTCTTCTTCTGAAAACTGCCTGTTCATATCCTTTGAACATTTATGAACTGGGGACTGACTTGTATTCTTATAAATTTGACTCAATGCTCTCTATATATTTGTAAAATAATGCTGCATCAAAAAAAATTGCTATAATTTTTTTCCAGTTTTCTGCCTTCCTTCTAATTTTGGCTGCATTGATTTTGTGCAGAACCTTTTCAATTTAATGTACTCTAAATTACCCATTTTGTATCCAATGATACCCTTTATCTTTTGTTGAGTCATAGATTCTCCCCTTATCCACAGATCTGACAGGCAACCTATTTCATCTTCCCCTAATTTATCAACTTTTATACCTAAATCATGTACTCATTTTGACCTTATCTTGGTATATGGTGTGAAACATCATCTATATCTATTTTCTGCCAAACTGTTTTCCAGTTTTCCCAGAAGATTTTGTTAGTTAAACAGTGAATTCTTGTCTCAAAAGCTTTGATATTTGGGTTTTTTAAATACTAGTCTACTATGGCCATTTAATACTGTACATGTAATCTATTCAACTGATCCATCATTCTATTCTTAGCCAATATCAGATTACTTTAATGATTATCACTTTATAATACTGTTTGCGATCAGATACAGCTAAACCCGAGGTTGGTACTTTTATGAGCAGGACTTTGAAGAATTAGAACAATATAATTTAGTTCTCTGTAGAGGAAAGGTCTATACGGACAATCTTTGGGAACAGACCACAAGATTTCAAGTGATGGAATCACTTTGCTTTACTCTTTGTTCCAAATGGCCAAGTACATATGTGACCTTTTATTAATTTCCAGCATTCAGTTTCTGGTAAGACCTTTCATCGACTCTTAATTTTTTTTTGGTCTCTTTTAAAAGTATTTAATTACTTTTTGCACTTTTTTTTAAACTCTTTAGTTCCAAATTTTCTTCCTCCTTCCAACTTCTCCCCTACCCATTGAGAAAATAAGCTATATGGTACCCATTATACAAGTGAATTTATACAAAGTATATTTCCATATTAGTCATGTTACCAAAAAAAGCAAGAAAAAAACAATGCCAAAACAAATATGTTTCAGTCTTCACTCAGAGTTCATCAATTCTCTTTCTGGAAGTAGACAGTATTTTTCTTATGAGTTCTTTAGAATTATTGTGGTTTGCATTTTGGGGTTGTGAATTCTGGAAACCACCATAGATGCCAGTGATTCAGTCTCCCCAGGCCTGCTCAGCCCACACTGCTCCTAGCCTAGCATGATAGACACTTGCTAACTTTCCAGGTTGTCTTTTGCTTCAGTCTACCATTTTGTGGGTTGTGTAGCTCCAGAATTTGTTTGGAGTCATTTTTTACAGGTATTTGACTGCGTTTGAGAGGAAATTCTAGCAAGTCCCTGTTTTAACTCTGCAATCTTGGCTCCACTCCCATTTCCTCTTAGATTTGAAGACCTGTGAAAGGGTAAAGTCACGACTTTAAGATTAAGGAATCAAATATATTTTAATTGCCTCTTAGCACATAAAATTTAACATCAAATATGTTGTTGAAATTATATTCAGGCAACATTACTTTGATCTAGAACATGTTTTAATGGAGAATTTGTAAAATGGATTATTTGAAATTTACCTAGGGTCATCCTTACTAGAATGAAATAGCTATTATTAATTCCAGTCAGGACAGCTAGGTGGTGCAGTAGATAGACTCCCAGACCTGAACTCAGGAAGACTTGTCTTCCTGAGTTCAAATCTGACCTTACATTTGACAGCAGTGTGATGCTGAGCAAGTCACTTAACCTTGTCTGCTTAATTTGCTCATCTGTAAAATAAGATGGGGAAAGAAATAGCAAACCACTCTAGTATCTCTGCCAGTATGGGATCATGAAAAGTCAGACATGACTGAAACAATTATACAACCATAACAAAAAGTACCAGTCTAGCATATTATATTACATTAGGAGAAATAATTTAAAAGGACATCTTCACTTTGTTTTTGTACTTTCTAAGAGTCTATACATTTCTCCATTAAGAGCATTGCCAGACTCCCTGGCTTCACCTTAGGCTGCTCCTGCCTCTCTATTTTCAAGACAACTGGCATCAGACAATTAACAACATTAGGATAGTTGATGGTCTTGTCTAAAGAAATGGTATTAGGTTTCAGAAGATTAATAGCATCCGTAGAATTTTATAATGGAACATCTGCAAAATAATCATTAAACATATTTGTCACAGTAATTTTATGTGGGTCTCCTAAATCAGAGTCCCGGGTAACCTGCTAATACTTTAAACTGACCAAATATGAATTTGGCAAGCAAAGCAGGTTCCCCTGTGGATGTCTGGGATGAAATTAAGACATTCAGATTTGGATAATGAATAATTCAAATTAAATGGCATCATTGAGCATTATATACTAGTTTAATAGAATACAAGTTTCTTTCATCTATATTATTCCTTGAACTGATAATTTAGAGGAAACCAATAAAGATTAACTACCTAAGCAAAGTTGGTAACAACCAAGCTTCCATAATGAGGAAAGAGACATATGGAACAATTTAGTGATGTTACATTATGTGCAAGTTATACCATTAAAAAAAAGGTTTCTATTTAATTAGGAAAATAAACCTATTTTCTGTATGACTAATTTTTTTTTGGTTAAAAATTTACAGTGTTCTACATATACAAATGCTTTTAGAAATCTAATTAGAAAAAGGAAATTGGGAGAAAGATATATTTCAGAAATTTAACTCATGATATTTACTTTGTTACATCTAAATTTTTTAATGTTCAGCAAAATAGAGCAAATGTAGGAAAATATAACATAATCAATAATAACATTCTATTTAGCTTGTTCTTCAACTCTAAACTAATAGATGCCTCCATAAACAGAGAGAGGGAATGAAACAGATTTCCCTTTAATGATTACTGTCACCATTTCCTTTTGTTTTAAGTATTTTTAAGTAGAAGAAAAACAGAATTGAAATTGAGGACAAAACAACCCAGAAGAAAAGGGGCAGAAAAACAGATTAAGAGTTCAAGGTCTTGACTTTGTTTCTAGCTGCCCTCCAAACAAACATCTAGAACAACAAAACAGAAAACAAAAAATAGAAGAATTGAATGAAAATGTCAGACGGAGGGGAAGAGATTATCCTCCTAGGTAGGCTGGTACTTATGTCTTTACTTGTTGAGCTTCAGGACTCTCTTTTTTAAAGGACTCTGAAAGGGTTCTCTATCCTACCTTCACCTGCATACTTTCACAACTTATTGGTGACTGATACTGACCAGAAAGTTATTGAATGGCACAATATTTTTACTTCTTGATCTCCTAAAAAAAAGAGAACCACCTATGGCTGTTTAGTGGGAAAAGATTGGGTTCTCATTTACACCTAGCTCACTTAATACTTTTGAAGAGCTTTGTTTCTTCTCTGTCCCTTCTTTTTCATCATCACTTACATGAGGCCACTGAAAGTTATACTTTTTACCTTCTTAAACCCTTTTTATATCTATCACTTCTCCTGAGGTCCTTTCAAATTGTGAGATGATTCGGAGAGGTAATCTCACAGACTCAGATTGTCTTTACAATGCCAGTTGCATTTTTGACCACCTTGTCTAGTTAGTGCTACTGAAGTTACTACTACAGATAGTTGGCTGACCCTACTTGATGAAAGGAGAACATTCTGCCCAAAGGAATCCAGGGAATGAACAATAGAACCTAGGAATTTTTGTATGTCCAAGGCAACATTCACAACACTAAAGGTCGCTATGAATATGTCGGCGTATTTCTGAATCACAAAGTATAACAGACGTCCATATAGAAGGCAGAAGAAGCACATTTATTCAGGCACCAGAAAGCCCAATCCCAATCTGTCATAGTAATCCAAGTCAATAGACATTAGCACTGCAGGGGAAAAAGCTATTCCAAGCCTTCCCCACCCGGCTGCTGAGGCCTTCCCATAGACACTCACAAGATTAGCTGTGCCTGCCTGTATCCTCTTTCCTCCACCCTGAACTGCTCTCACCAACTTCCTCCCAGTTCTGCTCCATCCTTCCTGTTCTATCCAAATCCTCCCACCACATATAACTTGGGCTTCCATGTGATTTAGGCAAGTCACATGGGCCAACTAATGAATGGAAAAGATCTTCCCATTTAAATGACCTTTACAATCATGAGGACAATTCTTTTCATTACTAGTCTTTCAGTCTTAGGGTAGTGGCTGCAGTTTTTTCTCAACATAGCTAAGCTACTAAGATCTTGGCCTAGGTGCCTGGGCCCGAGAATGTGAAGGTTATTTCTGTTATGTAATTGCAATGACTGTATGCCCCAAAGAGTAGAAACTGAATTCTGTAAGTGATGAGGGAAACAGAAGGGAAAGATTTTCAGTTAACCACCATATAAATTCATAACAGAGGGGTATAGAGTGCTATGAAAAGAATACTAGAATTAGAGTCAAAGAACCTAGTTTCAAATACTCACCACGCCATTTAGTGGCAATTGTATGTCTCTGGGCAAGTCATGAAACTTCCTAATTGATAGTTCCCTAGTAAAAATATCCCAAATGACTTCCTTCTAGCTCTAATTCTGTGATCCAGTTCTAGACGGGTGACCCTGACTTCAGTAAACATACTTAATGAATAAAATTCTTCTTTTATGAAATATGCAAACTCTTCAAGGGCAGGAGCCATTAATGCTTGTTATTATAGTCTCAGCATCTAGCATGGTTCCTGGAACAAAGTAAGTATGAGTATATGGTTGTTGCTTCATTAACATTGGGATGGTATGCTTCATCCTTGGTCCTTTTTTATGTTGGTCATTGCTGTTGCTTAGAACTGTTAAACCTTTCATAGTTTTTTGTCTTTGAAATGCTGTTCTACAAAGTATTTTCCAGGTACTACTCATTTCACTCTGTTTCAATTTATATAGGTTTTCCCAAGTTTCTCTGAAACCATCTTTTTTATAATTCCTTACTTTCATATACCATCATTCATTCACCAATTTCTCAATTGATGGTAACTGTCTTTAATTTCCCATTATTTCATACCACAAAGAGAAATACCATGACCATTTTTGTACATAGGTCTTTTCCTACTCTCTTTAATTTTGGGGGGCACAGGCATGGTAGTAGTGTGATGGGGCCAAAGGCTATGAACAGTTTGGCTACCTTCTGCTTATTCAGTTTTAATGAACAAGGCCAGTATATCTTATAACAAATGAATTATTCTTCCATGATTATTTAGAGTTGACACATGGATAATTATTATACTTAATACAATGAAAGAATTAATGCTTTTGAATGAAGAAATATATCCTTTAAACAGTTCAAAAGTTAAAAACAGACTAACTTTTCTCTTTTACTTTATAGCCTCAGTGATTCCATGTTAGAGTTCCTGTAAGACATCAGATAACACAAATCCAGGCATACCTTGCCTAACATCATTAATTGGCCCCAATAAAACTAGACTACAAATGAAATGGCATTTCAGGGAGTAGACAGTTCAATTGAAATGATATTACAAATGGGCTAACAGCCAATGATACTATGGTAGGGACTTTGTGACTTGACAGTGGGGTATGGTTATTATGTATAAATGATGTGACCTTCGCTAGGGCATGAATCTTTTCCCTGCAGTAATGCAAGGCAGTTACTCTTCAAAGTCTGCATTTTCCACACTCTCTATACCTATAATTTAGTCATTATATGACACAGATACGTAAGTCCACTTTTTTCTGTGTATAATGGAGTAATATAAAAATGACTGCATATTCCAAATTAATATTTTTAAATGATCTGTTAAGGATGCATCAGACTCAATGACATTGACATCACTAAAACAAAACAAAACAAAAAGCAAAAATAAATATGTATATATATAGACACACTCATTATATATACTCATATATATATATATATATATATATGTGTGTGTGTGTATATATATGTATATACATATATATATACATATATATATATATATATACATATATATATATATATATATATATATATATATGTATATATATATATATGAGTATCCTCTATTCAAAGGCTATTTATGGCCACAGTCATTCACATCAAGTTAAGTAAAGGTTTAGAGACAAGTCTAATGTTGTTTAAGGCTAAATGAGCAACTTATTTTTCAATTATATGTGAAAGCATATGAATCTAATTTCAGAAAACTGGGCTAAAATCAAAGGAAGATGGGGGAGTTTTCCTTTAGCTCGAATTTATTTGCCTTTTGACTGTCCAGACAAGTAGAGAGTTACCTAATAATTAGAGAACCTCCAGTCTATTATGGCTGACCTGTGACGTGTAGGACAGGAATAACAAAAGACATAATTAGGCCATTCTACATTACTCATGTCTCTATTATGCTGCCACATGAAAGTGGTGGTGCCAAATGATTTGTATGCATATTATGCTCCTTCTGAACCTTGTAAAATCACTTAACTCCCTAACAGAATTACCAAATGGATCCTCTAGTAAGTATTTAGAATAGTCATGAAATATTAATGCTGAAATAGGTCTCAAAGATTATCTAGGTGAACCCCATATTCTTATGGATAAGGAAACTGAAGCCAAGGGAATGAGCAGCAGATAGATAGATGGATATAGATATATAGGTGTATACATACCCACATGTGTGTATATATGTACCTATGCACATACATGCACATACACATATATACACATGTATGTATAGACATACATTTGCTTGTATGCATGCATATTCTATCTATATGTGGATATATGGGTGTGCATGCATATGCATATGTATGCATGTGTATATACACATGTGTATATGTATAATCCATGTCTCCTGAATCCCAATTTAGTAAATAAGGCAACATCTTGCTTAAAATAAATGCAATTTTTGGATTTACCAGCATCCCTTTTGCTTTCTATCAACTAGATATTTTTCTCAATGATTTCCAAGATATATAATGCATTTTTACCTAAACTTCCCATGTGTACAATATTTTAAAATAAAGTTTTCATTTTAAATAAGGAATCTCAACATTCTGCTGAACCCAAATACTGCTATTTTTTCATACACGTACACTCCTCTCTCTCTCTCTCTCTCTTTCTCTTTCACATACACACACGCACACGCACACACACACACACACAAACACACACACCCCTTGAGTATTTGTTGGGTCAGCTGAAAGGAAATCATTAGTATTTTTTCACCTTGTCCCCTATGGATGGTTCTCTGCCCATTTTCTCATTGGATTCTTGTTACTGAAGAAAGAATTCTTGAGTTTGTGACTCCCTCCCACAGATCTCTTGTCCTCTCAGAGCCCAAATAAAGGTCAAGGGTCTATTCTAGGCCAACTAGGATACTTTTGTATAGCTTATTGAATTAGTGATCTAAGTACTTGAATCACCTTGGATGCCTGTGTTATTGGGAAAAATATCTTTATTAACATTAAAAAAAAATGCCATAAAATGAAGAAACTAACATTAACAAAAGAAAGAAACCACAACAAGGGAAGAGTAGAAACCATTGGGCCAGAAGCACAGAGAAGCTGAGACTTAAGAAGGTTAGTGTTAAGGAGAGTAGAAATTTTAATTCAAATAAGCAATATTTACTGAGTACCAATAAATGTTATTTATCAAAATATACAAGATATTAATATAGCATAGAATACAATGTGTAATTATAGTATAACACATATTGGAATATATATATTTATGTATACACATATGTATTTAGAGATGAAACATAGCACTACCCTCAAAGATCTTGCATTCTTTTCAAATTTTTTTATTGATTCTATTCATTTTTGGGGGGATAAGGTAATCATAGTTTAGTGGCTTGCCCAGGGTCATGCAGCTAGTAAGTGTCTAAGGCCATTTTGACTCCAGGGAAGGTGCTCTATCCCCCACACCACCAAAGATCTGATATTCTAATGGAGGACTAAAAGATGAGCCCAGGTAAATAAATGCTAAAGTCACTTTCTCAAGAAAAAGAACACTGAATGATCAAGTTTTTTATTAAGCATCAATCATTTGGATATTAATGTTATACACATATACACACATGTGTGTATTTACACACACTGTTTTAAGTGTTGGGAATGCAAAAATGGAATAATTTGTATGGAACAAAATAATCTCTTAATGGAATAATCTCCAATCTCAAACTGTTTACATTCCAAAGGAGGAGATATGCATAGATACATATACACATATACATACATACATACATAGACACATAAATACATATAACCTAAATATCTGGGATGAAGTAGTGATTATATCCTCATGGGTACAACCATGGATGTCGTGGAGGGATGGGATAAATACATAACATCCGTTTGATAGGTTCTTTCCTAGTCAAACCAAAGGTGAGACCATCGGGCTATCTTAGACACAACTTCCCCCTTCCCCTTCAAACTCCCGTACCCAAGTGAAATGCAATTGGCAAAGATCTGACAAAAATACAGTAGAAAATACATAATATTAGTATGTGGATTTCTAGGTCAATATGTAGCCCACGTGGTTTGGTGTCTCTCATTTTTATTTCAGTTTGACACTGCTATACTAGAAGATATCCCTCCCACATACAAAACATTTGTTTGACTCCTAGTCTGAAGGCTTTTGTCCACCCTTTTGTAATGGGCTATTCAATAATTCTGCAAAGATCAAATAAGTATCGACTAAACGGAAGGCCCTGGACAAATTGCTGAGGATGCAAATATTTCACAAATCAAATAGATTAAGATGAAGACAAAATTCTCTAACATGATTGAATTAGGATAGAAAATTTTCTGCTGGAGCCACTAGGGAAAGCTTCATGGAAGAAATGGTGCCTGAATTTTTCCATGAAATATTCAACCTAAAGAGTTGAGCGAGATGTGCACTCCCACCACTGGAGGATGTCCTACACAAATGCCTGGGGAGAAAGGGAGGAGAGTGAGGGTAAGCAAGAGATTCTAGTTCTGCCACAGTAGAGTGGCTGTGTATGGTGGTAGTATAGAGTGTCAGGGTGGTATTGTGAAAACAGAGCTGGAGAGGTATTTTGGAGCCAGTTGACCATATGTTACAATAATTCATCTCTAGTAACAATCTTTCATTTAGCACCTGCTCACTATGGGATGCAGTTCCTGAAAATGCTGATCTCTTTTTCCTTCCCAGGCAAAAAAAAAAATTCAGGAAAATAAAGGAAACTCAGCTCAATTCTATTTTATTCAGTTATATCTGACTACTCACCTTCTGAATCATCCAAATTGAGAAGCACAAATACCACTACTAAATCCCTAAATAGATTTCTCTTTGTCTCAAAGGTTTTAAACTGACCCAATCTCCGTCATTCTAAAGTATAATTAAAGAAAATGCAACTAATCATTGGTCATATTGATGATATAGCACTAAGCATCCTCCACATGGTAACAGGCTAGCTATTTGCACAAAACATTCAAACTTACACAGTCCTGCCCATTAGGAGTATTTTGGAGCATCTCAGAAGAAAAAAAATGAACAAAACTTTAGAAGCACTTTCAGTATTTTAAGGAGAATTACAGAATTAATCAATATTTCAAAAGAACATTTTAGTATGCATCTATGATGTCATGTTTCAGAAAGTTCACATTACATAAAACTCCCTCTACCAATGAAGACCCAAAACAGTTTTACCCTTTAGTCTCTGAGGTACTGAAAGATTAAGGGATGTTCCTAGAATTATGTAGCTAGCATGTCACAGAGAAGAATCTGAACTCAGGTCTTCCTGGCTACAAGATCAACTCTATCTACTTTTAGAGGAGGTGTGCTCAGTGCTGGGGATACAAAGTGCAGTATTGAGGTCACAATGCTGGTTGGACTAGAAAGCCGGCAGGCAGAGTCAATCATTTCAGTCTTCTCGTCCAGTCTGTCTTGTACGTGTTCTGGGTCACCCATAAGTCATGTCTCCCTTGACTCCCATGCTGTTCCACTTTTGGCTCTCTTGTTTCTGATGAAGTGAATTACTTTCAAGCCTGGACTTTCAGAAAAGATAGATTAATTCTAGGTGCCTGACTCACTGCCTTTCTGATAGCTTTTGCACTATTTCTGGCCCATTTTGGCCCACAAGACATCTTGGAGCTTTCTCCATCTCTGGAAAATTGTTAAAATAAGTTGGTGAGTTCTCTGTCTTCTTTAGGTAGAAAGCCTAAGTCAGTGTACACAGGCAAAACCTTAGTTTAATCTCTCTTTGGAGTTTTTCCAAATCATTCACTTAGTGCTGCACTTAACACTAGTGCACAGTTTAACAGGTAATGATAGTTTTAAAAACAAAAAAAAAATTTAAGCCATCGTAGAGATAAACGTCCAAAGATTTTCTGCTTTGCCAATGACTGATAAAGAAAGTAAGGCTGCTTTCCCTTTCCAGAAACTATATGAAGGGGAGATGGATAGCTATGTGCTGTGGGTTGGAAGGAGGAGCCCACTCACTGACCATCCTCTCTGGTCTGAATTCTTAGCCCCTATTCATGTGTCATTCTGGTCCTGCTCAGCCATTCCTTGAATACTTACCCTGACTCCTGCTTTCTCCCTCCCACCCCCCTTTCACCTCTCCATCACTCATTCAGAAGAAAACTCACACTTGGTTTGCTTGTCAGACATTTTGCTGCTCCAGCCTCTCATCATTGCCCTTCCTCTGGTGGCATCTGGTGACTTTCAAATGGATGGGAGCACAGTGAGATACAAAAAGCCTTCAGAGAAAAGTTCCTACAAGGTACTTTTATTATTTTAGACACTTAACAGAAATGAAAAAAACAAAAGATAATTTCTTTGTCTATTTTTCTTAAATATATTTTTGTTATCTATCTATCTATTTATGAATATAGATTCTGTTTCCTTCTACTCTATAACAAACCTATCCAGCTAGTAGGCCTCAAATCAAAGACTTGGGTTTAAATCTCACCTCCCATACATGTTGGCTGTATGACCCTAAGTAGGCCACTTAGCTGCCTGAGGCTAATGGTATCAAACTCAGATAGAAACCATGTCCCTATAGTCACATATTGGCCTAGAAAATTCTGTTAAATATCTCCCAATAACATTTCTATCTGGTTCCCACTGCTCCCACTGGATTGGTTGTAATACCTTTCATGCTTTCTTTTATTCAAAACCCAGGCCCATTTCTCAGGGCCACATGACCTAGAGGTCATAGGAAAATATTGGTGTCCTTCAGGTCTTCCCTCATTACTTACTACACAGTGTAAGTGAAAAAGACACTTTTCCTGTCCGATGGGAATATAACAACAACAACACAGGCGCTGTATCAGCCTCTTAAACTGTGGATCATTCTAGCCATGCAATAAATGGGAAAAATCTGTTTCCGGATAAATGGGCAATGGAAAGAGGATCTTCTCCCCCCCTAGGCAATAGATAGGCCAGTACAAAAGTCTATGCATGTTCCATCCCTATCACCTGCAATGGGCGATTCCATTAGGTGGCCCAGTCAGGAGCCAAGCCCCCTGCACTGTTGTGCCCACTGGATGGGCTCCTGGCCTCAAGCAGGTCTTCACCATGTTCCATCATCCACTCAATTATCAAGTTATTCTTCCTTCAGTGTGTGTTTGAGCATCTATCAACTCTCTGTTTAATAAATCCCAGTGATGACCCATTACAGGCAGGCAGAAGGGAGGGAGGGAGGGGGCGAGGGAGGGAAGAAGGAGGATTTATTAAGCACCTACACTAATCAAGGCACTCAAGCACTTTCCAAAATTAAGTATTGTTAATACTGGGCAATTAGATGGTGCAATGGATTGAGTTAGGAAGATCTAAATTCAAAACTGTCCACAGACATTCACAATCTGTATGATCCTGGGCAAGTCACTTAATCCTGTTTGCTTCAGTTATTCATCTGTAAAACAAGCTGGGGAAGGAAAGAAAAAACACTTCAGTATCTTTGCCAAGAAAACTCCAAATGGAGTCATGAAGAGGTGGATGTAACTAAAAAATGATGAAACAACAAGAAAATTATTAATATCCCACTTTTAAAGTGGTAAAAACTGAGGCATACAGAGGTTAAGTGCCTTGTTCAAGGTCACACAGATCATGAATGTCTATGGATAAGGTTGAACTTAGATCTTCCTGACTCTGGGACCAGCACTCAATCTATTAAGCTGTTAGAATGTAAAATAAAAACCTTTGGCTTTTAAAATCCTTCATAACCTAACCTCTTGCTACCTTTGCAATCTGATACCTCCTTCTCACCCCAACACAATCTCTGATCAATTAGCTCTGGCCTCTTTGCTGTTCCTCAAACAAGACATGCCATTTCTCTCTTCCATGAATTTTCAGTGGTCTGAAAATTTTCCTATGAAAATCAAATTTCCATTTGCCTGGAATTCAGTCCCTTCTTATCTTTATCTTCTAGCTTCCTTCATGTACCAGCTAAAAATTCCTCTTT
>JAQQSK010008649.1:0-13420 GCA_028658325.1 Potorous gilbertii
CCTTCTTTAGTTCAGGTTGTCCTGCCCAGCCTGGACTCCCTGTGCCTTCTAACTATAACTAGCTAGAGAATTTAATCAACTAATTCACTTTAGCAGGGAATATTTCTCTGCCCTAATAGACAATTAATATACATGCAGTTTAATAGTAATCTCTAGAGCTAATGATTTGCCTTTTATGCGAAGCCCAAGCAATGAAATCTTGTGCAAATAGAAGTTTGGGGAAGGATGAAAGGTGGTAGTGGTCCCAGGCTGCTGGAGCAGTTGGGATTGGGGAGGGTGAAATAGTGTTAAATCTAACTGGCTAAATGGCCATTAACCCATGACTAGCTAGGGTGAAGGGTGTGCTGAGCGTTTGTTATTTTGTCCTTCATTCTCAAAGAGGACCATGACATCAGGGAGGTGATGCCATGACTTGCAAGGGAATTGGATTTTAGTGAGACAGGGCTGTGAAAAGTCACCAGTCTCATTTTCTCCTCTGAACTTATCTCGGTTCAGTGTGAGATATAGATCAGGATGACTGGAGATGGCCCCAGGTGCTGAGTTAAAACAATGGTTAATGACCGGCTCTTAAAAAAAAATTATGTACAAGACACACTTCTAAGTTTAACCTGTATTATCAATATTTTGCTTGCTTATGTCTAGACAAAGAACAATAAATCAAGCCCTGATTTATAGCATTTGCAGATTTCTGAGGGGTTCATGCTGAAGGGAAAGATTTAACTACTGACTCTTGTAAGCAAGCTGTTTTATTGTTGGTTCTTCATTCTCAAAGAGGAACAATGACCTCAGGAAGTTGATGTCTTGACTTTCTAGTGAACTGAATTTAAGTGAGGCAGAGATGTACAAAGTCACCAACCTTACTCTCTCCTCTGTAGTCATCTGCATCCAATGGCAAGATGTAAGTCAAGATAACTGGCCATGACCCTGATAAGAAAACAGAGATCTATATAGAAGAATTAGTCTGTTCATGGCCATTCAGGCTAGATGTATCAGAGTTAAGATTCCACTAGATGTATGAGTTAAGATTCCGCTCATGTCCTCAGGTTCCAAGTCCATTGGAAACATCATCCCCCATGTCAGCAAGTACTAGATGGCTCTAGCACACTACTGCCTGGGGTCGTCTTTGTTGGCACTCCTTATCCATGGTGGTATATTAAGAAATTTTAAATATATGTGTGTGCATATGTATATGATTGCATATATAATATTATACAACACATATAGTGACTGGAGTATATAGGGAGTCCTTCCTCTTCCCAGTTCAATCTTCACACCACTGGGAGAATAATAAAAAACAATATTTATGTAGCATTCTTACCTTTGCAAAGCTCTTTACTGTCTCATTTACTCCTTACGACAACATTATTTATTCTCATTTTATATATGACAAAACTAAGGCAAATAGAGTTTAAGTGTCTTGCCAGAGAGCACAGAGCTATCTGGTGTCCGAGGTGTCTGAGGATATGAAGTTAGGTCGATGCATGCAAATCAAGGTCTTGCATCCACTGTACCACCTCTCTGCCTAATGTTATCAGGGCTCTAACCATGCCATCCTTATACTCCAAAAACCCTCAGTAGTTTCATTGCCTGTAGGATAAAATGCGAACTCCTTAACTTACTTTTGAAGGCTCTCTCTCCATGCCCAATCTTATCAGTAGGTATTGCCCTTCACAGACTCTACACCCTAAGCAAACTGGATGACTAGCATCTCTCAAACTTGATTGCCTCTCCATCTTCCATGCATTTGTACCAATTTCTTCTGTCCCCATAAAACAACCAAAACCTGCTCCTTCCTTTTTTCCATTTCTTCTAAAGCTCACCTTCCTTCAAGACTCATCTTGGGTTCCAACTTTTCTGTGAAGTGATAACCACTGCCCTGCTCTCTGTCCCTATTTCAGTTGTTGAAATTCTTTCCCATCTCAAGTTTCCTTCTACTGTATTGATTTGTGTATGTGACATTGACTACCTTGGACATGGTGTTTTACTTCCTTGAGGCTCAGTTTCCCCATTCTGTGTGGTGAGGAGATTGGAGTGGATGACCACTCAGGTCTCTCCCTAGACACCAGGAGCTTATACTTTGTACCTTTAGGGTAGAATAGAAGCTGCAGGGGGGCAGGGGTTGTTTCCCTTTTGTCCTTAAGTCTTCAGTGTGGTTTCTTTCAAATTTTTTGCTGTTGTTCAGGCATTTCAGTCATGTCCAACTCTTCATGATCCCATTTGAGATTTTCTTGGCTAAGATACTGGAGTGATTTGCTGTTTCCTTCTCCAGCTTGTTTGAAAGATGAGGAAACTGAGGCAAGCAGGGTTAATTAAGTGACTTGCCCAAGGTCACATAGTGAATGTCTCAGGTCTTCCTCATTACAAGACTGATGCACTATCCATTGCGACACCCAACTGCCCACCTTTCACATAGTAGGAGCTTAATTAATGCTTGTTGAATTTAGTGGAATTGTGTAGCATGGCCAGAGAGAACTCTACCTTTAGCACAGTGCCTGGCATATAGATACTTAGTAGATCTTGATTGATCTATTGGCTAGGAAAAGTAATATCGATATTTTATTTTATCTTTTGAAACTAATTTTCTTATTTTTCTCTATTAAAGGTAATATCTATTTATCTATATCTATCAATCATATATATGGAGAGAGAGAGAGAGTCTGATTTTAAGCAAAGGTATATACTAGGGCACTGAGGTGCAGTGGAAAGGGAGCTGACTCTAGAGTCCAAGGACCTGAGTTTAACTTCTTACTTTCCCATTTATTACATGCGACCATGAATAAGTCATGGCTTACATAGAAGTCATAGGCTTCGGTTTCTTAACTGTAAAACACGTGGATCAGACCACATAACTGCTAAAGTCCTAACTCTGAATTTATACTGTACATAAAAATTAATGAGATGCTTTAAGCTTTGCAAAGCACACTATGTTCAATAATATCTCATTTGATCCTTGCCATATCTCTTTCAGACAGGTCCTAACATTCCCATTTTACAGATTCAGAGAGGTTATTCAACTTGTTCATGGTCACGCAGCAGTTAAGTGTCAGAAGTAGCCTTTGAACCCGTCTTTTCAGGTTTCCTTCTCTTTTCACCAAGTAATGTTGCCTCATTAATCAGTCAATCAACATGTATTTACTAATGATTTACCATGCACCAGGCACTGTGCTGGGCACTGGGAATACAAAAAACAATGAGCCTGCACTAATGGGCAAGATGACATGCGTATAAATAGGTATCACGAGGAATGCAATTTGACCAGCGCCATTTTTGTTAATGTGCATATGGTAGTGATATACTTTCCAAAGGATTTCTGCTCTATTTAGAACTGAGGATTTGGAGACCCCAATGGGCTCAGACATGAACAGCTGGGAGCTGTTGAAGAGGGAATAAGGAGCAAGTGTTGAGATTGTAAGTGGAGCACGCAGCCTAATGAGCTCTTCCATCAGTAATGCCATGCAAATGGATTTTCTATGCCGAGAGATGGAATATTCACAGTTCACTTATCAGTTAATACATTTATAATATGCTGCTGCTTCATATTTGAGATAGAAATGGCCTCAGAGATGTCACACACACATGAGCTTCTCTCTGAACTAATTGTGTTGAAAGCAGGGAAGTCATTTTTCTGGACGACGGACCAATAGCTTTTCCTGGAAATACAGCTGAACAATTCTCTTGTCAGCCTCATGTTTTTGCTGTGTGTGTGTGTGTGTGTGTAAATTCAGACAGATGCCCCCCTTACCTCCCACCCCTTTTCTATTTTAAATTTGGTTCCAAAACAGTAATGCCTGCCAGAAAAAACAGACAAGTCTCAGGGACAACAATGTCCATTGTGCTCTGGCTGAGGGCTGATAGCGTTTGATTACTGACCAGATGTTAACCCTTTGGGTGTCCATCCTCCTGAAGGGAAATGCTTGAGTCTGAAGCCAGAAGGTGCAGGATCTCATGATTCCAATTGTGGGACTCTAACTGATGTATGATGAGTTGAGAGAGATATGGAAGAGAGTGATTTTGAGAGGGGTGTCTGTATCAAAAGTTACTTCTTTCTCTTTGCCAAATCTTAAAGTGAAAAGTTCTGGTCAATCAGCTTATAACCTCATTCCCTATCATTTTCTCTTCATGGATACTCATGAGACTAAAGAGTCCAGCTGATGGGACTGGGGGAAAAGAATGCTGGGTATTGCATCAGAGCATCTATCTAGGTTAGAGTTCTGGTTTTGTGTTACTTTCCTCCACTTGTTTCCTCTGTGGCCTTGGGCCAATCATAGCTTCTCTAGCCCCCATTCAGTCAAAAGTCATTTATGCACTTGGTATGGGACAGATACTTTGCTCAGTTCTGGAAATAAGAAGAAAGGCAAAAACATGGTCTTGCCCTCAAGGACCTCATAATCGAATGGGGTAAACAATGTCAAATGACTGTGTAAATGGGTCAGAAGTCAGACACTAACAGTGGAAGAGACTGGGAAAAGCCAGGTGGAATGTGAACTGTCTTGAAGGAAGCTAGGGAAACCAGGAGGCAGAAGGTAAGGAGGCAGAACATTGTAGGTGTGGGAAGCAACCAACGAGAAGGGATGGACCCATGAGCTGGGTTCAAGGGATGGCAAGAAGTCCAGTCTCAATGAGTTATATTGTACATGAAAGGGAGGGAAGTATAAGGAAACTGGGAATGTAGGAAAGGGCCAATGTGGAAGACTATGATTTTCTCATCTGTAGAAAGGGGAAAGGGGAAGGTTGAATTAGACGACCTCTAAGGCCCCTTCCAGCTAAAAATTCTATGAAACTGAAATTTCATAGGCTCCAATGACCATTCTTTCCATCATCTAGGAAGGGAGGAAATTGATATTGATATTAGATATTGATACTGATTAGATTAGATTAGATATTGAAAGGGTAAAGTACCTGGTAAAACCATGGATTTGCATTTGCACAGGCCATCTTTGGGAAACCATCTCAGAAGAACCATCTGATGTGAAACTAACAGGCCCCAGAATCACCATTCAATGTAATCCACTTCAATTCAGTTCAGTCAACCAGCAAGCACTAGTTAATGGAAACTTCATCTTGATTTTTGACTATGAAAACATGGCAAAAATGGGGTTATAGGATCCTTCTGACCTTATAAATTTAAGCAGAAAACACAAAAAAGTGCCTACTGTGTACCAGTCACTGTGCCTTGGGGATACAGGGGCCAAAAAATAATAGTCCTCATGGAACTTGTATTCTCCTAGGAGAACACAACACATTCACAGAGAAGGCAATCCAAAAAAATATAAAATTTAATTACAATATAATTTGGGGGGTGAAGAGGAGTCCTACCAACTGCGCAAACCATGGAAAGTCTTTTGTAAGCATTTAAATTTGAACTGTCTTGCCCTCTAAGGATTTCAAGAGATGAACATAAATAAAGAGAGGAAAGCATTCCAGGTATCGGGGTCCCTACGATGCCATCAGGTCCTCTCTGTTGCATCCTAGAGAATCTTTAATCTCATGCCCTCCTTGATAGCTACATGTACTGATTCTATGAAAGGGCCAATCTATCATGAGTGAGTGTGTGTATATGTGTGTTTGTGTGTGTGTATATGTGAATGGGGAGGAGTGGTCAAGAGGAGGGACACTGCTCCCCTGGAGTGCTTTGAAAGCAGTAAGATGAGTTCATAACAACACAATATTCTGATACAGTTTTAGGCTGAGAGTGACCTTATAGCTCATCTTGTTTAACCCTTTTATTTTACACAAAAAGGAAACTGAGTCCCAGGGAGGATAACTGACTTGACTAACACCACATAGGAAAGACTACAAGTCTAACACTGTCTACTACATGCTGTCCTGGCTCACAGTTTGTTAGGCATCAGAGGTGATATTTGAAGCTAACCTTTGCTGATTTTAGGTATTAAATTGATTTGTGCAAATAATACACAGCTAGAAAGTGTCTGAGGAAACATTTGAACCCAGATCCTCCATATTCTAAGTCCAGGATTCTGTCTATTATATGCCATGCTGCCTTATACAGCTAGCAAGTGTTGGAGGTTGGATTTGAACTTGGGTCTTTCCAACTCCAAGTCCACTACACTGCTCTTTACAGACCACAGGGAAAATCTAGCAGTAAGGAAGTACAATAAGCAGAAAACTTACCCAATGAACCCACCATGGAAAGACTAGGGCCTACTCAGTGGTGAGTGCTGTGTGATTTCCCCATCCACTATGTTCCATGTTGATATAAGAACGGTGAGCTAACTATTACTTATTCTCTCCCAACTACAGTAATGCCCTGTTAGGATGGGTGCTGGAGGGTCTCACTAAATACCTGAAGAAGCCTTGGGCCCCAGAATAATTAGAATGGGAGACAGTGAGAGGTCTTTCTCTCTGGCTGGGTCATGGTTCCCTCCATGAGACCCAAAGGTGAATACAGAGCAATATACTCTGCTCCAGAATTTCTATAGGTGAAAACCAAAACTGAGCAATGTTGTCTTTCCTGCACCATAGCCAGATTACATGGATGAGAGATGGTTTGGCAGAAAAAGAACAGAAAATATCATTGACTGGGGACTCAGACAAGATGGCAATGCTTGGGGAATAAAAACGACCAGGACTCCTGTCAAGAGGGCATTTCATTGTGTCTATCTACTTTCTTCCTGAAAGTCTTTATGGGGATTGAGGAATGGGGAGGGTCAGACTGGATTCAAAGTTCAGAAGAAAGATGGACTGAAATTTTAGCCCTTTCATGGTCTCTGGATGACCTATTTGGGATAAACAGTGATCAGGGATGGCACCCAGCTTATCTCATGACAAAACATTGAATAAAGATACCAAACTGAAGCATTAAGAGTGATCTCCCTATACCCTGCACAAAATTGGTAACTTCCTTTGGGCACAAAATCTAATGGAAAATAGACTAGAAGGAAATTTGAACTATTCCTTTGTAATGAAGTTAAATTAGGTTCATTTTTTTTCCCCTCAAGCCTGCCAGGAACATCTGTTTTTTTTTTCTTTTAAGTCTGAAAATTCCCCAGATCTTTCCATAAAACTCAGCCCACAAGTCTCTATTTGATTCAGAGATGGTGCTGGAAGTTTTTATTTTTTCAAGTCTGTTTCATGATTGATTAGAGTTATGATTGTTGGATTTTAGACTTAAGCTAGAATATAGCATGTAGTTCATTTTATAGATGAGGAAACTGAGGCTCTGAGAGATCTAGTGACTTGCTAAGTCAGACAGCTACTAAGCAGCAAAGCTGGGATTTGAACCGAGGTTCTCTTTCTCTAAATCCAGTGCCCGAAAATTCTGCTGGATCATGACACTTTCCAATATTTTCATGGCCACTTGTGTATATTGCATCAAAACATAAATGAAAAGAATTCTATCAGTAAATCCTAAAAGTGGCTGTAAGGGCAAGCAAAGTAGGGTGCTTACCGTTACTGGAAAAGAATAAGACTGAGGTGGGTGTTGGAAGGATGGCTTTCTTTCTGGGTTTTCATGAAATTTTAAGCAGACTGACAGCTGATTTTTCCATAAACAGATTATTATTTCTGCCTAGACAGCTTGATAGCAGCCATTATCATCTTTCTGGATGTCTTATCAAGTTCTGGCTGTGTGAGGCACGGATGATAAGAAATGAGGAATGTCACCCAAAGGAGGACAGGGGATTATTTTTATGCAAGACCTTTCAGCAGCTGCCAATGATTCAGAACTGAAAAGTCAAGCTATTGTTCACACCGGGCAGTTATGATTCTTCTCATTCTAACAGTACAGACAGGGGGAAAAAAATGAAAGATGTATTTGTCATTGTGCAAAGGACTGAAATTTCATTACTCCATTGGAGAGGCTTTGATTTCCAAAAGTGGCATCTTCTTAGACTGTCCTGGGAGGGGAGAGAAAAGAAAAAGAAAATGGGAGTGAGGGGAGTCTGGAGCTTTTCAGGAATTTGAAGGTGGGGCAAAGCAAAATCAGATAGGGTGCTCGCAGGTTCTACCAGTTAAGACACAAGGACAATTCTGGGACTGCAGGGAATCTGAGATTATGGGAAGGATGACCAACCTCTCCAATCTGCTAGCTTTATTTGAGGAAACTGCTCCATCCATGAGACAGGCCAGTTCTTTGGCTATTATTTTTTCAATGATGAGAACCATCCCAGAAAAGGTCTTGAGTTAAAATAACTATATTTAAATATATTAATATAGCTAGCAAATATATTACTATAAATATAAAAACAAAATAATATATATTTAATAAGTATATTTAAATATAATAAAATGTAATATAGCATATCATAATGTAAGACATGATGTAACATTGTAACATAATAATATAACAGCATAATATAACAAAGTATAAAATAACAATTACAATATAATATAATGTAATGTAATATAATTAATAGAATATAATTAATATGATATGTAGTTATCCCTCTGGGGAGATAATGTGATCATAGATTTGAAGGGACCAGTTAGTCCAAACACTGCGTTTTACAGATGAGGAAATTAAGGCCCAGAAAAGTAAAATCAATGTTATTAGGATATAGATCCTTAGTTGAAAGGAATCTTAAAGGTCATCTAGTCCATCCCTTTCATTTTCCAGATGAAGTAGCTGAGGCCAAGAAAATTAAATTACTTTCTCAAGGTAATATAGGACATGTCAGTGTTCATTTCACCCTATGACTACCTATTTAAAAAATGAATATCTTTGTTTTTATATCACCTACCTTTCCCTCTGAACCCCTCCCCCTTTCAAAGATCTGGATCGCATGTAGAAAAAAAATTAAATAAAAAAGGGAAAGAGGAAGAAGAAGAGAGAAATCAGCAAAACAGATCAATATGTTGAAAAAAAATCTAAAAATAAATGCAATGTTCCATATCTCTGGATCTCCTGCCTCGGCAAAGGAGAGGGCAAAGGTGTCTTCTCATATCTCGTCTCCTTCCTTTTTAAATATTCCCATTCCATTTCATTTAACAAGGATTTATTAAGTGGAAGCTATTATGAGCAAGGCTTGATGCTTGTCACTGGTGATGAAAAACCCAATCAATCAATCAGTCAGTAAAGAGACAATTCTTGTCCCCAATGTGTTTGTATTCTTTCCTTCTCTATATAAATGAATATGCCATTGTAGATGTCTTCTAAATATTTGAGAAAACTAATTCTTTGCTCCCCAAACTTGTAGAGTTTCCCTCCTCAAAGGATCCAATTCTATTTCTCACAATTACAGGAAACATCAAAGCTATATTAATGCAGGGTCCTAATTCATTGTAGAATTTTAATCACTTTTTCTGAAAAACAATCAACTCATGGATGTCTCTTAGGTGCCAGGCACTGTGTTAAGCATTGAGGTCAACAGGGAGAGGCAATAGACAGTCCATGATCTCAGGGAGTTCATCATAGGGGAAGACACTGTGAAAATAACTATGTGCAAACAAGATGTATACAGGATATATTGGAGATAATTAGCAGAGGGAAGACCTTAAAGGGGAGAAGAGGGGGTTCATCCTGATTATGGACATCTCAGAAAAAAGACATCAGATTATAGGACAAAGCTCTCAGATGTGAGTAAAATGTTTTTGACAATTCATTTTGGCTTTTTATCGTGAAACTTTCAAAACTTTCAATGGTTAACTAACTTGGTTCTTTGTAGGTAATGACTTCAGAAATGAGTCCATGCCTCTAGTCTTATTTAAAGAAGAAGGGGTATGAGGAACAGAAAACCATAGGGCAGTTGAAAATTGGCAGCAAAAGGAAAGGATTGAGAAGACTCTAGAAGATAAGGGGAGTGGGGGAACATAGATTAAGGATCCTATTTTTTCCCCCTTCCTCCCTCTTGCCACTGGAACTGACTGATCATTTACTCCAGACCTTCCATGAGCACATATTTTATCAAGTGGTATTATGGAGAAGACTGTGAACTATCAGTTGGGAAACCTTGGTTTAAAAGTCTCAGTTCTGGAATTAACTATGCAGCTCTTATCAAGTCACCTAGCCTCTTTTGAACCTTAATTTCTTAATTTGTGTCCAATGGAAAGAGCAATGAATTTGGAGTCAGAAGATTTGGTTCAAATCTTGGCTTTTTCATTTTCAAGCTAGTCATTTAACTTCTCTGATCCTCAATTTCCTCAGTCTCACATTGCATCCTGGGCCATCTCCAGTTGTCCTGATGAATTTCTTACAATATTGCTTCTGTCTATGGTGTCCAACACAGTATCTAGTTCTACATAAGTACTGTTCTCCTTCCCTCTCTCTTTTCCAAGTCCCTGTGATCAGACTTACATAAGTCCATGCAAAATAATCTTTGCCAACAAGAAAGATTGTACCAACTCTTCTGTAAGGTGGTTATAAACCATATCGCTCTAATAATTCTTGGCCTTTTGACCTTCTCAAAGAAGTCTTTGCTTCTTGGAGACCCAGATGGCTCAGAAGAAGAAAGTGAGGTTGGTGACCTTGCACAGCCCTCCCGCTCTCAAATCAAAGTCAACTGCAAGTCATGACATCATCTTGATGTCATGATCCTCTTCGAGGACAAAGGACAAACACAACACCACAACCCTCAGTTTCCTCAGTCAAGTGAGAGGGTTGACCTTGATGATCTTTGAAGTTCCTATCAGCTCTAAATCAATGACCTTATTTATAATCATTAAATATAAAATAAAGAGATTGTTACATGATATCTTTAAAGTTCCTTCCCATACCCCTGCCAGTATCCAGCTCTGAAAGTCTGTGATGTGAATCCTTCGAAGCAAAAACTTCTTTGAGAAGGTCAAAAGGCCAAGAATTATTAGAGCGATATGATTTATAATGACCTTACAGAAGAGTTGGTGCAGTCTTTCTTATTGGCAAAGATTATTTTGCATGGACTTATGTACATCTGATCACAAGGGCTTGGAAAAGAGATGGGGAAGGAGAACAGTGCTTATGTAGAACCAGATACCATGTTGGACACCATAAAGAGAAGAAATATTATAAGAAAAATGGCAGCAGAAGCACCAAGTAATTCACAAGAGACAGAACTTAAGAAAGGGACTCTAAAGTCTATGTGCCCATATAAGTTATGCATTTCCAGATGGATTATCTAAATGCAGGCAGTTTGAGGAGAGGCATTGATAGGTATCTCTGGAATCTGAAAGAAGATGAGTCAGGGGCATTCCTGCTTTGAAGGGAACAGGGTATAGGGCCATGAGACTTCTCCATTTGTCAGTCTCTGAGAAGGGTACTAGAATAGAATTACATCTACTTGCCCCCATAAATACTGCGGGTCTAGGTTCACGACTGGTTGAGAACAAAAAGTCATTAATTTTTGTGGTTGAGAAAAGGTAGTTCTTAGCTTGCCAGTTTAAATTCTTTTTATTTTTTTTGTGTTTTTTTTCTTTTATAAATTTTTTATTTATTTTCAGTTTTCAATATTCACTCCCATAAGTTTTAAATTTTCTCCTCCTCCCTCCCCAAGATGGCATGCAGTCTGATAAAGGCTCAACATACACATTCCTACCAAATACATTTTCACATTAGTCATGTTGCATAGAAGAATTTTAACAAAGTGGAGAAAGTATGAGAAAGAAAAAATAAGACAAAACAAAAAATAAAAAAAAAAGTCTGCTTATGCTACTCCATAATCCTTTCTCTGGATGTGGATGGCATTTTCCATCATGAGTCCTTTGGACTTGTTTTAGATTCTTGCATTGCTGTGAATGGCTAAGTCTATCAAAATCAGCCATTGCACATTGTAGCTATTTCTGTGAACAATGTTCTCCTGGTTCTACTCACTTCACTCAGCATCAGTTCGTATAAGTCTTTCCAGGATTTTCTGAAGTTTGCCTGTTCGTCATTTCTTATAGCACAATAATATTCCATTACATTCATATACCACAACTTACTCAGTTATACTTCAATTGATGGGCATTCCCTCAATTTCCAGTTCTTGGCCATCATAAAAAGAGTTGCTATAAATATTTTTCTAAACATGGGTCTTTTTTCCACTTTTGTAATCTCTTTGGGATACAGCTCTAGAAGTGGTATTGCTGAATCAAAAGATATGCATATTTTTATAGCCCTTTGGGCATAGTTACAAATTGCTCTCCAGAATGGTTTGTTCATAACAATGAATTAGTATTCCAACTTTACCACATCTTCTCCAACATTTATCATTTTACTATTCTGTCATGTTAGTCAATATGATATGTATGATGGGGTACCTCAAAGTTGTTTTGATTTGTATCTCTCTAATCTTTTGATTCTTGTGTAAATTGGATTTAAATGAGGCAGAGTTGCAGGAAGTCGTTAGCTTTCTCCTCTAGAGTCATCACAGTCCAGTGGCAGAACAGAGTTAAGATGGCTGGTGATGGCTAAGGATGCAGTGGATGACCTTGGCGTCTTGAGTGTCTAACCAAGCTCTAAGTGCTCCACGTCTCCAGCTTCATCAGCCTTCATGACTGGTGGAAGAAATTGTTCTCATCCACCCACTCCACCAGCCAAAATCTTTACATGCTTGGGGTAGACACCCCCTTAACTCACCAATGGGTTTGAGAACTCTTGGTTACCTTCAACCTGGTTTGGCCCATTTGCTGAAATGGTTTAATGGGGTGTGGCCACTGCGCATGCTGCAGCTTTTTGGAGTGCCAGGTGAGAATTACATGGAACAGGTGAATACCAAAGGTGGAAAGAGTCCCATCATATCCCAGCAGCCATCCCATCAAAAGTACTGGTTCTCCCTGAACACACCCTGCACCCCTGTAGTTAGGTGCACAGTGGATACAGCATTAGACTTGGAGCAAGTAAGGCTTAAGTTCAAATCTGGTCTCAAACTCTTGCTAGCTGTGTGATCCTAATGAAATCTCTCTAATCAACAGTAATTTAGAGCATTTTTTCATATGAATAATTTCTTTCTTTGAAAACTGCCTGTTCATATTCTTTGACCATTTTTAAATTGGGAAATGACTTGTATTTTTGTAAATTTGACTCAGTGCTGTATATATTTAGAAATGAGACCTTTAACAGAAACACTAATTGTAAACATTCTTTCCCTATTTTCTGCTTCCTTCCTAATCTTGGTTGCATAGACTTTGTTTGTGGAGTTTAAATTCTTCTTACCCAAAATTCTGGTTTTACAAAATCCAAAACGTAAGTAGCAAGTAAAATCCCTGCCCAAGAGAATGATCTTTTGACTAGAAAGGAGAGAACAAAACTAATTAATCAGTGATAGTCATAGAGCACCTAGCTTGATTTAATCTATTTATTTTTGTTTAGATTTTCATTTTATCTATCACCTCTATCTATCTATCTATCTAATCTATCTATCTAGGCAGCTAGGTGGTGTAGTGGATAGAGCACCAGTGCAGGAGTCAGGAGGACCTGAGTTCAAATGTCACCTCACATACTTGACACCCACTAGCTGTGTGACTTTGGATAAGTCACTTAAGCCCAATTGCCTCATCCTGGGTCATC
>JAQQSK010008650.1:0-13420 GCA_028658325.1 Potorous gilbertii
GCATTATATAGAGTAGCTGGTTAATAAGTTTTTATTGAATGGCTCTCCAACTATAAATAGGGGAACCCAGGAAGCACCCAAGCCTGATGGGCTAAGGTGAGAAGTAAAAACTAGTCAATTTTTAGTGTGGGTTTCTGGTCATTAAAACATCTGCACTGCAATCATCCTGATGGATATCTCTATAATACCCAACAATTATCAAAGGAGAGTTATTATTGCTTGAGGAAACTGAGGCAAACAGAGGTTAAAGTGACATGCCCAGGGTCACACAGCTAATAAGTGTCTGAGGCCAGATTTGAATGCAGGTCTTCCTAACTGCAGGCCTGGCACCCTGTCTGCTGAAACACCTGGCCATCCCCATTAATGCTTATAAGCTTTAAATAGCAGAAATAAACAAACCACATGATTCAAGAACCTCAATTCTAAACTAGGAAGTCATGAGTAATCAAAATTCTGAAGGAATAAAGTATTAGGCATCTCAGTGAGGTTCCCAGTGTCCAAAGTGAGAAGAACCAAAGAAACATGGACCACATGAAGGTCCTCTCCCTTGAGATCCCTGGGAGGAGGAGAAGGGTGTGGTCTGGAAAGAATCTTACCTGCCCACATTCCTAAAGTCAGGGCAGGGTAGAAACACAAATGCTCTCTACCTTAAATCTCCAAACCTTGTCAAAAAGCAGCATGTGGTGGTTAAGACTCTAGAGGAGAATGGTGTTTTGACCTTAAAAATAAAACAAACATGGTAAGTGAGAAGATGCTAAGAGAACACAAAATCTGATGCGATGGAAGTTCATGTTTTCTTATACAGCTTTCTTGGTCTTATATAGTGAAATGAGGACTTCTGCTGATGATTGTTAAGTTTACAATAAAAAAGAAAAACTTGAAGGCAGGGAGAGGGTTGGGAGAGAGTGAACACCTACCCAGCTGTCCTTAATTAGTTCATGTCACCAGGCTCCAAAGAACTCCTAGGATACAGAAAAGATTGGTAGGTGTTAATGCTTAGCCATTTTTCAGAGACAGTTGAAAAATCATAGAGAGAGGAGTAAGTGTTTATTCAATATTCTGGAACTCAAGGCAAAAGAAGTTTTAAAATTGGTTTAACATGTAATTGGAGGAAATATAGATATACACATATATGTGTGTGTATATGTATGTGTGTATGTATGCATATATAGTAAAAAATATGAATTTGTATTTTTCAAGTTGTACACCAAGAAGATTGCCTTTGATTCCAATCTACTACAATTACTATAATTTATAGTCTTAGAGAGATAGAGCACTAAAAGTCTTCCCTCTCTACCTCAACTGCCTCTAGCTAGAAGACTTTGACATACAAGCTGTTGTTCCCTCATATGTCCTAATGTCCCAGATTCTGAGATTGCTCAGAGAACTTCTTAGAGGGCTGACAGTTATCCCTACCAAGAGATTAGGTGACTTGCTTTGAGGGTTTTCCCTTCAAAGTAACAGAAGGCAGTAAAGGGTAATGTAGAAAATAAGGTTTCCCTCTCTTTATACATGAATTTAGAAGGAAAGTTAGCCCTTCTTCAGCCAACTCTACACAAGGCAAATTTGCTGCTTTCCCCAATTGACTCCCAGAACCATAACTTTTCCTCCAGTCAGATCAGCTTTGGAACCTGCCTGTCAGTTGTGCTCAGCTGTCAGTTTCTTAGCTTTCTCAGTTTCATCATCTTCTGTGTTCTCTTTTCTAGAACTTTCTCCATTGGCTTCTCCAGCTGTATCTTCTCATTCCCCTAATAATAACTTTAACATGGCTCTTCAGCCTAAATTCAGGACCTCTTCATGTGTGGTGATTCACCTATACCTTAGATTGAGTACATCAAAACCTACATTTCTAATATATATGAAAGAAATGCTTAAAATACAATTTCCCATAGTCCTCAATCAGTTCTTTGTTTCCAGAGTTTCCCAACAATAAATTCCAAAGTTCAAAATAAAAATATATTCAAATTAGACGTTGGGAAACAATTTACTCAAACCATCTTAGTACTTTTGCCCCTGAGCTACTTTCATTTAGGTCTTCTCAGTCAGATCTCCTCAAGCAGCTGCTTGTAGGGTTCACTATTCAATAAATATCATACAAATGTCTATCCGCATAAGAAAGGGAAAGTACCTATTAATGCCGTGGTTCTAGAAATATTGTTCATCAAGGGAAAGAAAACCTAACAGAAGTTAAAGCAGATATAGGTGGAATTACACACTTACATACATATACGCATACACACACACACACACACACACACACACACACACACACACACACACCATAAAGAACCATTCTCTCAATTATTTATTACTACTATTCCTATGGCAAAAATTATCATTGCTATTTCACAACACTAAACTTAGAAATATTCACAGAAACTCTCAGTGACTGAGTTATACATATAACCTAGGTCTGCTTCCCAATTCTTAGACTCACTCTCCACATTGCTGCCTTCTTATACTTGTCTTTCTGTTTCATTAATGAAATTAATATTAGATTCTTAGTGCAATAAGCTTCACTAATATTTTTGGGATGCCCTGTATTTGGCAACAGTTGAATCTGGACCATCCTCTTTTCTATCAGACTCACATACCAAAGTACCTTTTTTCCAATAAATTCTTTTGGTGCTTTTTTTAAAATTTGATTTAACCTACTTTACCAAGAAAAGATGAAAAGTTGTAAGACTAATTATTAGGTAAAGCTTTATGGTCACTCGAAGGCTAAAAGGCAATTTTTCAAGGTCTTATTTTTGGGTAAGGAAGAAGGTTGTATCAGACTAGTGATTCTATTGTGTAAGAAGATTCCAGTATGGAAGCTCCTTCTACCAACAAATGCTGATTACAGTGTACACTATAATTTACTCCACTATGGTTTACAGTCTGAGAGAGTTGCCTGGGAGCCCTGAGAGGTTAAATGCTCTGCCTGTGATCACAGAGCCCGTATGAGTCACAGGTGAGATAAGATCCCAGCTCTCTCTGAGTCCAAGACCCCCCCTGCCACTATCTACTCTGCCTCCAATAAGCATATAAAATAATACATTTTCAGAAAGAGGAAGAATGAATGATAAGAGTTCAAGATGAGGCCTGATTCCTTAAATGTATAAATAAATGTAATTTGTTTTCAAACAGAGAACATTTCTTACATTTTTATCCTTTTGCTTGTGCATGGAAGTAATCTAGACAACCTATATGATGACCTCTTACTGCAAACAAGAACACATCCTAGACGTTTTTGGAAGAAAACAAAAACACATTAAGGATAGAAAGGAATCCAAATTGAAAACCACAGTTGTTAAAAGATAAAAAAAAGAGCAGCATCTCTGCATCTGAGTGCCTTGAAGTCAAAGATTTTTATGGTTGGTAATTAAAATCTCTCAGCATTTTGATGCAACAGATGGGAGCCTTATTGGGGTTATGGATTTCAGAGATAATATGAGAGTGAAGTACAGAACTTAAGCACCCTGGAACCACCACTGAGAGCCCCATCACCCTTCTCACCCTGCAAAGGGAGCATTAAAACACTAATCTATATTTAAGCCAGTTGTATTTTATATAAAGCTGGCCTAAATTCATTTTTCATGTTTCAGTCATTAAAAGTATGAATAAAAATATTTCTGTGATCTATCTATAGTTTGCTGTGTGAATGAGGCAAATTCTACTAACTATTTCTCCAGTTAGATATTCCAACAACTGGATCTGGGCAAAACCAGATTTATTAACCTCCAGTGTTTGACACTGCCAGGTTTTCTTGCAAGTTTTGTCACGCACAGAGGATAAGGATTGTTCATTTATTTTCCCATGTCAGTTTTAACTCATCTTTTGGCTTCAGAAAAAAGCAAAGATAGTTCTTAGATTCAGAGTTGGATATACCTTAAACTTAAATTCCACCAAGGATGTTCACTTGCTGGACTTTTTCTTCCCCAGTCTCAGTTTCCCCATCTGCAAAAATGGGGTAATATCTATACCATTTATCTTACAGGGTTATTAGAAGGAGCAAATTAAATGATATATACAAATTATATTGCAAACAATAATCAACATTATCACCCATGTTAACTAGGGCTCTACACTCTCAGACATTTCAATAACTATGTTAAACTTAGTTTTTAAAGACTTAAGTATGCATTTCAAGACATTATACATAGAAGATGAGTCTTATGTTAAAGTACAATTCAATTATTTATAGCAGCTCTTTTTGTGGCATCAAAGAATTAGAAGTCAAGGGGATATCCATCAATTGGGAAATGACTGAACAAATTGGGGTATATAATTGTAATGAAATACTATTGTGTCATTAGAAATATCAAGCAGGATGATTTCAGAAAAACCTGGAAAGACTTATATGAACCGATGCAAAATGAAGTGAGCAGAACCAGGAGAACATTGTACACCATAACAGCAATATTTTATGATATACGACTCAGCTATTCTCAGCAATACAAAGATACACGATGATTCCAAAGCACTCATGATGAAAAATGTCAACCACCATCCCTGGAGTCCGAATGCGGAGTGAAGTATACTGTTTTTCATGGGGTTTTGGGAGATATGGAATATGGAAATGTGAAAGAAAATAGATTTAGATATAAATTTATTTAAACATCAGCTATACTGTAAAATACAAAATATGAATTTTGGTGCCTTGAGACAGAAGGAGAACAGAACAGGGTTGTCAGGTAGGAAAGGAAGTAGAAGGAGAGTTTGGAAGGGAAGGAACCTACTTGTTGCTTTCATCTAAACTGAACATATAAACTAGGTCAGGGTGAATGCTGGATTTTGAAAGAAGCTGATGTGAACAAAGGACAAGTTCCCAGCATAGACCTCTAACAACCTCAGCAAGCCTACTGCATTCATCCTGAGTTCTGCAAACATTCTATCATCATAGCTCCCCTTTTTGGAAGCTCCTTAGTTTATCACTCTTCTTTAAAATGACCAAGTGACTAAACACAATTCCAGAAGTCTCATGGTGAAACATACCACCCACTTCAAGACAGTGGCAATGGATTCAGAATGCAAATTGAGGTAGGGGTTTTTTTTGACACAAACATTTTTTGCTTGACTATAAATATTTGTAACGAATTTACTTTTCTTGCTTTCTTGTTTAAATTTTGCTTGACTAAAATGTTTGTAATGATTTTGATTTTTTTCTTGTTTTTTCAGTTGAGAAGAGAAGGTGGGAAGAAGAGGATGTGAACGTGAAAATAAAATAAAATTGAATTTTAAAATAAAATAAAATGTGACAACCGATACTGAATACCATTATTCTTCAGATATGATCTGGATAGAATAAAGTAGAAAAGATTATCACTTCCCTAATCCTGAATCCTTTGATACTTTAATGAGCTGGCGATCTTAAGTACTCCATCCAATGTTACAGACTGCAACCTGCCCATGCCTACACCTGCTATCCAATTATGGCCCATGGCCTATGTTAGACCCAAAATCCACCACAGTACTCTCACACCTTCTAAATCTCTTGATATTAATATAGATACACAGGCTGTCCAACTACTATTATTCCTGCTCGCTGCCTGACTGGTCTATCTTTTTTCCCCAGTCATCCTTTACTCTGACGATAACATTTACACTATTTTGTGCAACACAATTCTTCATTTCTAATGACTGGCAACTCCCTCGTGTGCATAATACACTTCTCCATTGTATTTTCCATGATGGTCAATTTTCCTTCTTCAGAGACTGATAATGTATCAATAAAAGCCATGAAACAATATTAGTACTATTGGTACTTAAGGGGATTCTTCCTTCCACTTGGAATCTGCCTTCTTTAATTCCTGGGCACTCACTATGCCTGAATAAAGCTGCTTAAAATTGCCTAGGGTTCTTTGGCTACCGAATCACACTGTTAGTTTCTACTGTATCTGCTAGCCACCAAAATTTATATAGCACTTCAGGGAAGCTGGGAGGCATTGGTAGATGAAGTGCTGGGCCTGGAGTTAGGAAGACTCATTTTCTTGAGTTTAAATCCAGTCTCAGACACTCAGACCCTGAGCAAGTCATTTAATCCTGTTTGCTCATCTACAAAATGAGCTGGAGAAGGAACCACTCTAGTACCTTGGCCAAGAATAGCCCAGATATGGTCACAAAGAGTCATACGTGACTGAAACAACTGAGCAACAACAAAATAAGGCATCTAAAAATATACAAAGTACTTTACAAATATTATGTCATTTTATCTTCACTATAACCCTGGGAAGTAGGTGCTCCTGCTATTCCTATTTTACAGATGAGGAAATTAAGGCTGAGAGAAGTTAAGTGACTTTCCCAGGGTCATACAGCTAGTAAGTGTCAGAGGACTGATTTGAAATCAGAACTTTCTGATTCTAGGTATAGAGCTCTATCCCCTATGCCACCTGTCGGCCAAAGCCCTAGCTCTTTCTCAAACTGCTGTCTAGACGCTGCTCTCCTATCTTATACTTGTGAAGGTAATATTTCAAATTCAAGTGTAAAAATTTATATTTTTTCCTAATAACTTTCATCGTAATAAATTTGACCCAGTGTTCTAGTCTGTCAAAATATTATAGGAACCCATCATCCAATGCTATCATCCAAAATGACTTTCTCACCTTATTTTGAAGTTGAGTTGTTTAATTAAGGACGTTTAACACTTGTGCATCTGAAAATGATAAATTATCTTACAAGTGATAAATTATCTTATGCAATAGTGCTTATAAATGTTACACATATTATTCATGAAGTTTTTTTATCCACTAGAGCTTTATTTTCTTTTGGTTTTAATGTATGCATGTCTGTATATATGTATATACACATAAATATATAAGCATATACATACACATACATCCGCATATATACATATGTTTTCCTCACCTAACCCTCTCCAGTCTTCAAAAGCCAGGACCAGATAATTTTTACGCTATTATTGCCTTCTGTCTGCAAGAATATTTAACATTCTACTTTACTAAATTTGCTCATTCTGAGAAAAATCTGTCCTTTAAAGTCATCAAATATGCCTCCTACTGTTCCAAGACTGGAGAAAAATCCAGATGATAATTCACTCATTGCTCATGGAATGTCTGCTATGGCAGGTGAGCAAAAAGTCTGACGAAGTTTCCAGAATTTCGCAATCAGATCAACATGTACATTTTTTTTTTGTTTCCAGGAAAACACTAAATGTTCATTTCATACATTTTTCTGACCTGTTGTAGCTTTTTGGCCACCTACTATTAAATTTCTTTCCTTATCACCACAATACTTAGAGGCAGTTGGGTAGCACCAGAAGTAGAAGATTGGAGTTGATTTCAAATCCAGCCTCAGATATTTACTGGGTGGCCCTGAGCAAGTTATTAACCTATGTCTGCCTCATTATCCTCATCTGTAAAATGGGGACAGTAATAGTACTAAGACACCCCAGGGTTGTTGTGAGGATGAAATGAATTAATATTGTCAAGGGCTTAGCAAACTTTAAAGCACTATGTAAATGAGAGATAGTAGTAGTTATCCAAACGCATAAGCCAGTCATATTACAGATGATTATGTAAAAATATTGGTGAATAACTGCATGTCCTTCTGGGAATATGCACTGGAAAGAATGGTGAGGCACAGTGCTTGTTGACATTAAGAGAAAAGCACTTGTGTGGGAGTCACAGGTCTTGTTTTCAAATTCCAGCTCTACCATTTACAACTTACTTATTGACTATATAACAGGTTATATACATACCCTATATGTAGCAGGTTATATACATAACCTGTATGATCTTGAGCAATTTACTTAATTTCTTTGGGACCCAACTTCCTCATCTGAAAAAGTGAGATTGGATTAGATGAACTCTAAGATCTCTTATAACTTGAAACCTTTGGTATGTGTTGTAAGGAGAGAAAGCACATGACCAACAGCTCTTGAGAGCATCCACTTTTAAGGTAAAAGGCCTATATAATGCATAAAAGTTTCTATTCTAAAAAAAAAATAGAAAAAAAGTTGCTATTCTACTTCTTAATAGAAGATAGGGATAGGAACTGGCCCTATTTCATTGGTATAAAAAAAAATTTTCTCTACCAATAGATGTCAGCACCTTCTCTCTGCAATGATAGTATTAGAATATTGTCTAGAGAATTGAGAGGTTAAATAGTTTGCCCAGGGTATGACATTATGTGTTGGAGACTAGATTTGAGTCTACTTCTCCAAGGCCACCTCTCTAACCACTATGCCACTCTGCCTTTCAATTAATATAAAGTTTTTGCAAACATATATACATATATTTATGTGTGTACATTTATGTATGTGTGTATAATTTATACATATCTATACACATATAAATATATACATGTAGTTTCTACATATATAGAATATAAACTATATATACATTATTCATTGTGTGCATATGTATATGTAAATTATACACACACACATATATATATAAATTATACACAGCACAACAGCACACACGTTTGGATTTGAAGGATGCTTCCTTGTGTGACCCCAAGTTTATTTATCTGTAAAATATGGGGGTTTGACTATATGGTCTTTGAGAATTGTTTCCTTTGGATCTCTGATTCCCAAATTCTACCTGTAAACTTCTTGCCATCTTACATTCACATTTCCCATATTGTTTTGTTGTCATTGTTTGTGTGATTGGTTGGTTTTTGCTTTCACTGTAAACAAAAGGAGTGATTATGACAGGTACTATCTCCCTCCCTTTCTTCTCTGCCCTGCAATTCAAGGATTGCTTGAAGAAGGTAGAACTTGAGCTAAGCCTTGAAGGAATCCAAGGAAGCCCAAAGTTGGAGGTAGAGAAGGAAAACATTATAGGCATGGAAGATAGTGCCCTGACACAGAGTTGAGAGATGGAGTTTCTTGTGCAAAGGAATTAACAAGAAGGGCCAGTGTCACTCCATCACAAAGTAAGAAGGGCCAGTATCACTCCATCACAGAGAAGGAAAAAAGTGTAAGAAACCGGGAAAGGTAAGAAAAGCTCAGGTAGGAAAGGGTTTGAAAAGCTAAATGGACATGAGGTAATAGAGAGTCATTGGAGATTATTGAGGAGGAGGTAACATAGTCAGGCCTGCCCTTTCAGGAGATCACTTTGGCAGCTGAATACAGAATGAACTGGAATAAGGAAGAGACTGGGGACAAGGAGATTTGCCAATAGACTTTTGCATTTATTGAACTGAATTGAACTGGAGGACCTCTCAGGGTGTCAGCAGTGTCACCAAGATGTGGAGAGAAGGGGACATATACAAGAGATATTTTGAAGTCAGAAACAACATTTGGGAACAAACTGGGTAAGTGTAAATGAGGAGTAAAGGACAACAGCTAGGTTATAAACTTGTTTGACTGGGATGACAGTGAATTCTTTGACAGTAAGGGAAAATTTTGGAAGAAGGGAGGATTTAAGGAGAAAATAATTTTGGACATGTTGAGCTTAAAATATGGGATATCCAATTTGAGATATCCATTAAACAGTTGGTAATGTGTGATTGGAGGTCAAGAGAGTGCATAGGACAGGATAAATGGGGGTCATATTTAGAGAGGTGGAGCTGATAAGTCAGAAGCAGGATTTTAGCCCAAGTCCTCTCACTCCAGAGCTAAGGATCTTTCCATTATGCCATATTAAGTGACTTGCCCATGATCACACAGTTAATAAATGTCCAAGTTAGTATTCAAACCCAGATTTCACCCAAAGAAAAGGGCTCTAGCCCAGGTATCATCACCACTAATTGACTGTGTGACTTTAAGCAAATTATTTAATAACTCAGAGCCCTGATTTTCTTATCTATGAAATAAGAGGATGAGAATAGAGGCTGTCTAAATCTCCAGCTCTAATATTCTTAATTTTTCTAAAAGTTTTTAGTGAAAAAAGCATACTTTTTTTTTAAAGTCTACATTTGCAGCATCAAAATTCGTAACTATTTTTTAACCTTTTTCAATTAGGAATCACTGTCATAAAACTGACATGAACTTTAGTGCTTTCTTGCTCCTATAGTGAAGATAAATTTTGTGACTTCGATTCACATATTCTCTATTCTACTCAAGTTGCCTAACTTGCTTTTCCCTTCCCAATACATGAGTAGTGTGGCTGTTCACATCCTAGTGCCTCATAACCTCTCCCAGGGTCATAAGGACACCTACTCACTCTCTGCCCTGCTCACTCACTGCAGCCTGCAGAACCACTACCATTAAGCTACACTCCAACTCTCTCAGAATCTTCCCATAATCCAAGTTCACCAAGCTCTCAAATCACCTCCAGTATGCTTCCATTTACACAAACCCAACCACTCAAAATGATGATACATTGTTTCTTTAATGTAATAATTTGCTTAACAGTAAGGCAAAAACATTCTAAAATCATAGGTACTTATATAGTAAAACAAATGCTACATAAATTTGGGTCACCTTTTATAGGAGTTGGAGCCAAGATGGCAGGATAAAAGCAAGGACATGCTTGAGCTCTCCCCCAGACCCTTCGAAATACCTGGAAAAAAATGATCCTAAGCAAACTCTAGAGCAGCAGAACCCACAAAATGACAGACTTAAACAAATTTTTAGCCCAAGTCAACCTGGAATGTCTATAGCAAAGATTTTTTGCACCAGGCTGAGAAAGGAGCAGTCTAGCATGAATCACACTAGCACAGACCAGACACCCAGCAAACCTGGAGCAGGTCTCAGGACACCAAATCACTGCCAGCTATGATGGTTTCCAGACTTCTCAACCCACAAACACCAAAAACAACTTAGAAGGTTAATATGAAAGGTCTGTCAGACCTGGGTGACAGAGTGTGGTCCAGCCCCAGCTCCAGAGTAAAGGCAGCTGCAGCAGCTGCTTTCAAAGTTCTTGACCTACAAGTGGTGGTGGTGGTGTGGTAGTGGTGGTGGTAGATGTGGTAGTGGCGGTAGTAGCAGTAGCAATAGCTAGATAATAGCATAGTTAGAAGAATTTTGAATTAATTGGGTATCTAGAGCCAAAGTGTTGCGGAATCAATCAATATCATTTTGGAGAGAGGTCTCTAATGGAGCACTGCAGTAACCTTCCTTTGATACCATTCCTTTCAATAATTTGGATAAAGGCTTAATTAGCATGTTAATCAAGCCTACCAATAACACAAATCTAAAAGGGATAGCTAAAATATTACAAGAGAGCGTCAAGATTCAAAGATATTTTATAGAATAGAATGGTGAAAAGAGATCATAGAAATGGGTGTATATGTAGATCCTATATCAGACTGCATGCTGTCTTGGTGAGGGGGAAGGAGAAGGAGGGGGAATAATTTAAAACCTATGGAAATGAATGTTGGAAATGAAAAATAAATAAATTAACTTTAAAAAATAATAGAATAGCGAGCTTAATCTGATAAAATGAAATGTAATTGTAAAATAAAATACAAATATAAGACTTATGCTAGGTTTCAAAAAATCAACCGTACAAGTATAAGGGAGACATGACTAAACAGCAGTTCATATGAAAAAGACCTAGGGGGTTAGTGAATTGCATTCTCAGTATGAATCAAGTATATTGTGGTGGCCAAAAAAATACATGCAATCTTAATATACATTAACAGAAACAGAATGCTGAAAACAAGAGAGGTTATAGTACCTCATATACTCTGCTCCAGTCAGATTGCATCTGGGATATTGTCTTTGGTTCTAAGTAAACATTTTAGGAACAATATTGGCAAGTTGGAATACATCCAGAGGAAAGTCACTTAAAACAGTGCCATATATAGATTGATTTAAAGAATTGTAGAAATTCTAGCCTGAAGAAAAAAAATACTTGGGGAGGAATATAACAGTTGCCTTTATATATTTGAAAGTCTGTCAAATGGAGAACAGATAGTTTAGTTTCACACTTTTAGAAAAGGCTAGGAGAAGTAAGTCAAAATTACAAAGAGGTAGATTTTTTCTGATGTTCACACAACTTCCTCACAATTTGAGCATCCCAATGGTAGAATGGGCTGCATCCCTGGAGATCTTCAAATGGAGTCGGGGTGACCAATTAATAGGGACATTGTAAAGGAGATTCCTAGTCAGATATGGATTGGACTTGATACCTTCCAAGAGGATTTTCTCTGATTCTGACTGTGGAACCCCTACTGACACCCAGGAAAAGTGTTAGAAGCACACTTGGTATTCAGCCTTGACCATGATCATTAATTAACAGGAATACATGTACTATGAAAAGAACATGAACAGAGTAGCCATTCAAAGTAACTCTACTCATACATCAGCAAAAGAATCAATTATTCCACATCAGTATGTCTGTCTTCCTGCCTGTCTTTCTCAAGAACACACAAAAACTTACATGATAACGTGATAGCTTCTTTCTCCCATAGACTTATGCTTGCTCATTGTTGAATTTAATATATTTTCAATCCTACTTGAAATTTATTTTTCACATAAATTGTTACAACTTCTGTTCCTTAGGTGGTTCTTCTGACAACACAGTCACTAACAAAGATACTCTAACAATTAAGGCCAAGACGCATAGTTCTAAAATGAGTAAGGGTCACTCTGTCCATTGCATCTCTTCTCACTAATCCAGCTTATTAGATGAAAGCTCTTAATAGTATTCCAAAATTTTCATCTGCATTTCTCTTAGCTATTAATTCATTTCTCAACATGATCATTAAAATTGTACTTTGCTCATTGGCCTCATCTTGCTGTAACGTTTTTGTTTCATTATGAAATCTGTGATAAATAATTTCCTGTTCGCTGATGTGTATTGGAGCTTTTAATTCTGGTCAAAAGTTATATATATTGACATCAGTATTAGAGGAGGAATGTTACAATGAGCCAGAAACCAGCTGAAAAGAATGAAAGCAGTGAATTAGAGCACTTGACCCTAGACATGTCTTGGAGATAGGCAGGGTGAACCAAGTCAAAAGATGATAGAGGGAATGGAATTGGAGTGTCTAGTACTTGGCCTATAGGATGGGGGTGAAAAAGTGAAACTGGGAAATGGTTATCAAGACCTTGGGAAACTACATCTGAGGCAAAAGTCTTGGATAAGATGAAGGGACTGCTACTGGTACATTAGAAAGAGTTCTGAATCTGGAGCTAGAAAACCTGGGTTTGAATCTCAGTTGTGATACTACTTATATAACATTAAACAAATCACTCTACCGCTTTGGGTTTCAGTTTCCTCAGTTTCTTCTTGGGGCCATCAGTTTCTGAGTAAACAACAATGGTCTTGACTTTTTCCCTTGTTCAGTTGTTTTTCAGTCATGTCCAACTCTTCATGATGCCATCTGAGAATTGCTTGGCAAAGACACTGGAGTGATTTACCATTTCCTTCTTCAGGTCATTTTATAGATAAGGAAACTGAGGCAAACAGGGTTAAGAGACTTGCCTACAGTGACACAGCTAATAAATGTCTGGGACCAGATTTTAACTCAGGAAGATGAGTCTTCCTGACTTCAGGCCTGGCACTCTAACCACTGCACCACCTAC
>JAQQSK010008651.1:0-13420 GCA_028658325.1 Potorous gilbertii
GATCAGAAGAGGGAATAGAAACAATGGGGGGCAGAATAGGATGGAGGGAAAAATATAGTTAGTCTTACACAACATGACTACTATGGAAGTCATTTGCAAAACTACACAGATATGGCCTATATTGAATTGCCTGCCTTCCCAAAGGGAATGGGTGGGGAGGGAGGGATGGGGAGAAGTTGGCACTCAAAGTTTTAGGAACAACTGTTTAGCATTGTTCTTGCTACTAGGAAATAAGAAATACCAGTAATGGGGAATAGAAAGTTATCTGACCCTACACGACAAAAGAGAAGATGGGGACAAGAGAAGGGAGGGATGATAGAAGAGATGGCAGATTGGTGAGAGGGGAAATTAGAATACTGGGTGTATTGGGGTGGGGGAGGGGCCAAATGGGGAGAAAATTTGGAACCCAAAATTTTGTGAAAATGATTGGAAAAAGTTAAATAAATAAATTTATATTTTAAAAAAAGGAATGTAAATAATTTATCCTTGTTTATTTACTGTCCAAGAAGGTGTCTGAGCAAATTCCTTGTATTATCCAAATAACCTTCCAACTTAAGCCAGGGAGAGTTGAAATTAATAGAACTATTTTTATTTAATTTTTTAAATGTTTTTCTTGATTCTTTTGTTTGTATTTCAAAGTTTCTACACTGTTTTTGGTATTTTCATTAGGAATGCTTGGAAGTCCTCTGTTTCATTAACCATCTATTTTTCCCTATAGAATTGTGTCCAGCTTTGCTTGTTATTTTATTGTTGGTTATGGCTCTATATCCATGTCTCATATGCTCCACTCACTTATAGTGATATCTGCTAAATCTTGTGTAATATTGACTATTGCTCCTCAATACTTTACCTCTTTCTTTCTGACTGCTTGCAATATATTTGCTTCAAAATGGAAGTTCTGGGTTTTGGTCATAATATTCTTGAGATTTTTTTTTTATTTGAGAAGTTTCCTTTAGAAAGTGTTTGGTAGATTCTTGCTATTTATGTGCTGACCTCTGGCTCTAAGATATCTAAGCAGCTTTCTTTTATGATTTCTTGAATTATAATATCTAGTCTATCTTTTTTATTCATAAATTTCTGACTTTTTTGAAAATCTATTTTCAAAAAATCTGTTTTCAGGTCAGTTGCTTTTGCTATGAGACAAGTTATATTTTCTTCCATTTTTTCAGTCTTTTGATTTTCTTTAACTTTTTCTTATTGTCTTATGGAGGAGTCACTAATTTTTGTTTGGCCTATTTTAATTATCAAGGAGTCTGTCTTTTGGGCAAGATCTACCTCTTGTGCCAAAAACTGTTAATTCTCATCAGAGCTCTCACATCTTTTCCATTTTTTTCTCTAACACTCTGATTTCATTTATAAAATGTTTTTTTAAAAGGTTCTTGCCTCACCTCTTTTAAGAACTCTATTGAACTTGTGTCCAGTGTGTACTTTTATTTGAGGCGTTGTTTATAGATGTTTTGGATTATGTGTCTTTACCTTAAGTGTCTCTATCACCATAATAGCTCTTTATGGTTAGATTTTTGTTGGTTGTTTGTCTGTTTGCTCATTCTTCCAGCCTATTCCATGACTTCTGACTTTATGTTAGGATTGAGCTCTTCCTATCTCTACAGAGAGTACCAAAGTTTTTCTAGCATCCTCTTGGGTTCTACCACTGATTTCTTTGTGTGTGTAAGGCGGGTATTTAGTATTATATTATTCCAGGATCTCAGGCACAGCTCAAACTGTAAGGCTTCAGTGCTCCCCAAACATTCTGATAAAGGCTGAAGTTTGCTCTGACCTCTTGGTATGAGCACTAGATGTTCCTGATGTATATTTGGATCTGAGTAATATGCCTAGGTTTGCCTGGTTGAAGTTGGAGTTGACTACTCCTGGACTCAGTCACTATTAGCCATCTGGAAAGCTCCACTGATTCTGGGTGACAGAACTTCAGGCTTCCCTTTGTTCTGAGATTCCTGCCTTGGTTATTGCACTGCAGATTTCCAACTGTAATAAAACTTGGGACTGAGACCTTGTTAAACTCCTATGTTCTGAACATAGTTGTTGCTCACTTAAGTACTTCTTCACTCATTATACAACATAGGTCCCCAAGTTAACTGTTCCTTTCCCTGGACCACCACTCCTAGATGCAGAACCCCTTAGCAGTTTTTCCTGGATCTGTTACCAACAACTAAATAGGGAGTGATGGAGTCACCAATTGACTCTTGCTCCTGCCCCTTGCACAATAACTTTTCTTTGTTGGTCCAGGACCTTTTCTTGCCCTTGAGTCCTTGGTCCTTGATCAATCCCTACTATGCTAGGTCATAGTTCCTGGCTAGATATCCTCTCTAGTGTCTACAGACCACTCTGCCTGTTTCTCTATGCAGATCTGAACTAGAAAATTTTGCCACTGTCATTTTTTAAAAATTTTTCAATCAGGACTAAGTCTGATACATTTTCTAGATCTTGTGGAGGAATTGCTGGGGAGAACTTGGCTGCTATACTTTTCCAGTTATTCTTCTATCTTGTCTTGTCTCCTATTGAGTTCAATGTTAACTTTTGTACTATTCAAATGTAAGCTTTTTCTAACAGGTAATGTGGAATATACCTCAAGTTATCCTCTATTAGTTCAAATAAAGCCCTATAATTATACTTGCAAAGTGTTCTTGTTTTCCTTGGTAGGTTTCACATAGAAAATGGTGTTTAAGCCAAGTTTTGAAGGAAACTGAGACTCATTAAAGTTATGTGGAGTAGAAAGGCATTCTAAGCATTGGAAAAAGCTTGTGTGAAGGGGATAGGGATGGGAGATGAAATTTTTTGTGTGAGGAACATTGAGAAGAACAAATGGGCTAAACATGAAATATATGAAATATACACATACATATGTGTATATATATATGTATATACACACACAGGGTGAGAGAGAGAGAGAGAGAGAGAGAGAGAGAGAGAGAGAGAGAGAGAGAGAGAGAGAGAGAGACTCACTAGAAAGTTAAGTTGTAACCAGTTTGTGAAGAGTGTGTTAAATGCCAACTAGGAGAGTTTGTATCTGACCATAGATGTAATAGTGAATCATTGCAGGCTCTTGAGCAGAGAATTTATATTATCTGGCCTATGTTATAGGAAAATCACTTTGGTGACTGTGGAGGAGAGAAGGGAGAGTCTTGAGATGGCCAGATGAATTAAGTGACTATTAGAAAAGCCTAGGGGAGAGGTGATGAGGGATTGCACTGGGGTAGAGGTCCTGTAAGTGGAGAGAAGGGAGTGAATGAATGAATAAGACAATAATATAATTGTCATTCTCATGTAGCAGATAAGAGAGAGGAGATTTTAGAACAGTGAAATGACATTTTCAAACTTACCAGCTGGGGAGTGTCATGTCATGTCAGAGGTGTTGTTGAAGACATGATAATATTTGACTCCTGGTTAGAAACATGGATGAGGTGAATGAAAATGAAGAGAATTTATGACTTTGTAACTCCTAGGATCATACATTTAGAACTAGAAGAGACATCAGGAGGCATTTTCTTCTTCATTTTAGAGAGGAGTCAAGACTCAGAGTCTAAAGTGAGTTGAACCTAGCTCTCACAATTCAGCATTCGTTCCACCATACTTATTTCTGGATGGTTGCTTGAGATACACAGAAGCTAACTGACTTTCCTAGTATCCCATAATCAGTAAATTTGAGAGACAGCTTCTTGAAGTTGAACTCAGTTTTCTTCTAATACCTGCCCAGTCATTACATCATAATATCGTGATCACTTGATCTCTTCTTTGGAGAAACAAAGACAATGGAGCCTAGACTCTGGCCTCATAGGACTCACAGATTGGTGCAGGAGGAGTTGGGCACAGTCATAGGTCACTCTGAGAACACTGAGGAAAGAATACAAGGATGTGATCAGTGTTCAGCCTCTGGGATCTTGGAGTACCTGGTCTTTGTCGTACACATTAGGTGACAAGGGGGATTCTTAGGACTAGAGGCTATATCTCTAAGTCTTACCAGTGATGCCTTCCTGTTTCAGGGTTTTGGGAGGGGAGGCATTCATGCCTTGACGCCTAGATACAGGCCTCTTTGGCAGACTGAGACAATATCCAAAAGACCTCAACCAGGATGGTGCAGGGCCATGAGTTCTTTCCATATTAGACCCAGTTAAAGAAAGGCTTTCCCTGATATCCCAGTTTTCATGACTTTCCCTTCAAATGCTACTTTCCATTTACTCTGCATACAACGTGTACGTATCTTTCTTATTCATATATTGTCTTCTTCACTAGAACATAAATTACCAAAGGTCAAGGACTATGGTTTTGTCTTTCTTTGTAGCTCCAGATCTTATCACAATTATTCAATAGTGCATGTTTGTTATTTGTTTCAAGGGACTAGGCATATTCTCTTAGACTGAGGAAAAGGAGGCTTGGGAGGATCATGCTACCTGTCTTCAGGAATTTGGAGACCTGCTGTTTAGAAGAAAGATTAAACTTATTATGCTGGGTTCTGGAGAGCAGAACAAGAAACATAACATGTGGAAGATGCAGAAGCAAATGTAAGTTTGAAGTAAGGAAAGAAACAAACTTCTTAAAAATTAGAGCTGTCTCAAAGTGTTGTTCAGAGTGTTACAGAGATTCATGCATTTAAAGGGATGAAGCCATATACAAGCTGTAGTCATCTGAACTATATTTAGGAGATATATCTATTTTTGTATCTCTATCCATGTCTTTATCTATGTCTACATCTATATCTATCTATCTATCTAAATAAATAAATAATAAAGAAGCTTTTGGTACCTGAGGAAAGCACCAGAAACATCACCAGGGGTGGAGTCATGAAGTACCGGAAGAGATGCTGGCCTTCAGAAGAGTTTGGCTAGAGTGAGGAGAGAGCAAATTGGCAACATAGGAAAGATCATCTCAGTTTATCATCTAGTCCTTTCTTCTTTTAACTAATTATTTTTGCCAACTGGATGCTAAATTCTGTTGCTTCTATGCTGCTCAAAGATCACTAATGTTATCAGCACTCATATTAGTGGTGAACTGAATTATCAGCTGAATAAAAAGTTTCCATAGAATCTTGCATTTAGAGGGGCCTCTAGGTGGCACAGTGGATAGACTGTTCTGCCTGGAGTTAGGAAGACATCTTCCTGAGTTCAAATCTAGCTTCAGATACTTACTATCTGTGTGACTCTGGGCAAGTCACTTAACCCTGTCTCAGTTTTCTCATATGTAAAATGAGCTGGAGAAGGAAATGGCAAACCACTCCAGTATCTTTGCAAAAAAACCCTAAATGTGGTCAGGGAGAGTCGGACATAACTGAAATAACTTAACAATAGCAAAATTAGGAGAAATAATAGCATCTTCCTAATGGAGTTATGGAAATGATAAGATGAGATAATGTAGGTGAAGGCCTTTGAAAACATTTAAACCCTATATAGGATGATGAATGTAGATTCGGTTCTCTCTGCAGTTATCTACCTTCTTAATTTTTGAAAAAAAAATATATTATTTTCCCTCAATTACATGCTAAAACATTTTTAAACATTTTTTAAAATAAGTTTTGAGTTCCAACTTCTATCCTTTCCTCCCTCCTTCTCTTTCTTTCACCCTCCCTGAGATGGTAAGCAATCCAATATAATTTATATATGTGTAATCTCATAAAAAATATCCATATTAGTCATTTTGTACAAGAAGACTCAAGGGGGAAAAAAGAAAGTAAAAAAATAGTTTGCTTCAGTCTGTATTCAGATAGTATTAGTTCTTTCTCTGATGTCATATTATAGACTTAATCATGAGTTCTTTGAAATTGTCTTGCATCGTTACTTTGCTGAGAAAAGTGAAGTCATTCATCTTAAGCTATTGCTATTACTGGGCACAATGTTCTCTTGTTTCTGCTTACCTCACTTTGCATCAGTTCATATAAGTCTTTCCAGGTTTTTCTGAAACCACCTTGTTTGTCATTTCTTATAGCACAATAATATTCTATCAAAACCATATACCACAGTTTGTTTAGCCATTCCCCAACTGATAGGCACCCCTCAATTTCCAATTCTTAGACACCACAAAAAGAGCTACTATAAATATTTTTGTACAAGTAGGTCCTTTTCTCTTTTTTGATGTCTTTGGGATATAGACTTAGCAGTGGCATTGCTGGATCAAAAAGGGTATGTACAGTTTTATAGCCCATTGGGCATAGTTCCAAATTGCTCTCCAGAATGGTTGAATCAGTTCACAACTCTATCAGTAGTGCATTAGTGTCCCAGTTTTCTCATACCTTCTCCAATATTTGCCATTTTACATTTTACATTAACCAATATGACAGCTATGAGGTGGTACCTTGAGATTATTTTAATTTTCATTTTCCTATGATTTAGCATTTTTAGAGCATTTTTCATATGACTATAGATAATTTTGATTTCTTTGTCTGAAAACTACCTGTTCATATTCTTTGACCATTTATCAATTGGGGAATGCCTTGTAATCTTATAGAGTTGACTCGGTTCTTTACATATTTGAGAAATAAGGCCTTTGTCAGATATACTACCAACTCCCTCATTTTACAGGTGAGGAAACTAAGGACCAGAAAGTTTAGATGACTTGGTTAAGGTCACTTAGGGAGAAATTTAACAAACACAGGATCCAAACCCTAGTTATCTGACTTCACTCCAGTAAAGCTCTTTCCATGATGCCATACTTCAGTATTATATCATCTATAAAATTGTTAAACATCCATTATTATTCACCTATATCACAAAGATGTGTAATAATTATCTAGTCCAGCAATATTATATTTCTGAAGAGGGATAGGGGTGGATGCCCAGAGAGGCAAAATTTCTTTTGCAATGTCATATACTTAGTGTGTAATTTGAACCCAAATCATCTGACACCCAATCTGGGATCATTTCCTCCTATAAGACACTCCTTTCCAATATCCATTCTTAGTTTTGGTTGCAACACATTTCATCTGTCTCGTTTGTGTCTTTGTGGTTGATGCTAACTACACCCACACATCATTGTTTCCCCCAGAGAAATAGACTAACCTATTCATGCATTTAAAGTCTGGAATAAAAGAGAACCCTTACCATTTGACTACAATTTTGGGTTCATGGAGATAATATCACCAATTAAAGCTGTCTCAGGAGATAATGAGCTTGTCATTGTTCCAGAGATTTCAGGGGCAGAGAGTCTGGACTTGTATGGCATTGGAAGATTAGCCTTTAAAATATCTTTGGATAGGGAAGAAAATCACTATGTGACTCACAAGTCTGGAAGGATTTGCAATGTACTTTTTTCACATCAATTTCTTGGGTGCCTATTCTGTGACAAAGGTAACAGTAAAGTTATTACCCTCATTTAGCAGATGAGATTATAGAACAGCGAGATGACATTTTCAAACTTACCCTGCCAGGAAGTGTCATTCTCAGATCTGAATTCACATCTTCAGACAAGTTCAGTGTTTTTTCTTCTACAGTAGAGAAACTTAAGATGGAATAGATGTCATCTTGGATTGCGATCGTTGTTGCTTGAATGTCTGTGGGCAGGTAACCAAAGGAAAGGGGATCAACTTGAAAGGGCGTATGTTCATGATGCTTCCAGATAAAAGTAGGTAAAGTCATTCCTGACCTGGAGCTCACAGACCTAGGTTCTCTCCTCAGAGCTAACCGTGTGAACTTGGAAAAATCATTGGAGGAGATAGATACCTCATTGAGTTGTTTTGGAGTAAAATGAGATGACAGCTAGGAAGAAATTTTGGAGAAAGAAAAGTGGCAAATTAGATTTCCATTAATGGAAGTGTATTCACTTACCCTATTTCTTTTCAGATGTGGGATACTGTGGGAGTGAAATATTCAATACACTGTTAGATGTAACTGTTGATGAACTGATTAGTTTTCTTGAATTACTTTTTCTTGAAAAAAGAAATCCTTTATTACACAGGGTGGCTCACTGAAGAGAGAAGGAACTGGGGTGTTTGGGGAAATGATGATTATCCAAAAGAAGATAGCAGTAAAAAAATAAGATTTGAAAAAGTGAAGCATAGGGTTTATAACAAAGGAAAAATGATAGTTCGGCTTTCAGATTCCATTTAGATCATTGTGTTCTGTTCTAGGCACCACATTTTCCTAGAAATGACCAGGAATAGTCAGGATAGACTAGAGACTATGGCATTTGAGAGTCAGTTGGAGGAAACGTTTACCTGGGACAATAATAGATGGTCAAAGTATTTGAAGGGTTTTGAAGTGAAACTGAAATTGGCCACAGAGAGCAGAATTAGGATCACCAAGTAAAAGGTATAAAAAGACGTATATTAGCTTAGGGTAAAGACAGCCTTGATAACAATTAGAATTGGCCCAAAGTGCAATGCCTTACTTGAAGGGGCAATGGGCTCCAAATCTATGGGAAGTCCTTCCATTGGAGGCTGGATAATGTCATTGCTAGAATCTATAAGAGGATTTCTATTTAGCTGCAGGTTGGACTAGATGTTCTTTCAGATAATTTCCAACCTTAAGAGTCTGATTTTATGCTTTTATATTAAAGGTACTCTTTTTTTCTGAGTTTAGGGTAGAAAAATCTGGAGGGTTTACCTAGCTAAAAGGAGGAGGCTATAGCATTAGTCACCATTTTGAGGGTGGTGCTGTTGGACTAGATTAGAGTCTTAGCTGAGGGACCAAAAACAGCAAAGGGAAGAAGGAAGAAGCTCTTGGAGGATGGAGCAGAGGTTATAATGTTGAACCAGCTGCTTGAACAGAAAGTTAGATATTTCTCCTTCCTAAACGCAGTCTGTTTTCTAAGCCTCACAATATCTTCTTCTGCTTCCTTTCCCATTTAAGTTTGGGGATGAGGTCAGGAATGGTAAAGATAGAAATACACAGAGAGGAGAGAGAGAGAGAGAGAGAGAGAGAGAGAGAGAGAGAGAGAGAGAGAGAAGCAGTGGGAGGGAAGAAAATAAATATTAATTAACCACCTAGTATGTAGCTGGGAGATATCTGGACTAAGTACTTTAAAAATATTTCATTTGATCACAACAGCTTGAGGAATAAGTCCTACTGTTACCTCCATTGTACAGTGGAGGAAACTGAGACTGAATGAATTGCCCAGGATCACACAGCTAGTGTTAGAGGCTAGAATTTAACTTAGATCTCCCTAATTACAGCCTCAATAGTCTATCCAATGTGCCATTCAGCTACCTTAGGGAGTCTAGATTACTGTAAGGTCTGCTGGGTACCTGTCACTTTTGGCCCCTCCTCCAGATAACAGGAATAATGAATGTAATTGACTAGTGCTGAGTTTGTATTTATTTTGTATATATTTACATATCTGTATGTTTTCTCCAGTATTAGAATATAAGCTCCCTGAAGGCAGAGAGTTTCACTTTTTTTTTTTGCATCTTAATAGCCTGGTTTAGCCCCTAAGTACTTAATATATGCTTATTAATGGAGATTGATTTTCAAATTATTTTAAGGATTGCAAATATTGCATACATTTGATTGCCTTTTCAGCTGCACAGAAATCAATACTGCGAATACCGTAGTCCATTTTTTTACAGAAGAAGGAGTGGAAGTGGATAGCAAAATGGATTGGAAACCAAAATCTAACAATATATTATTTACAAGAAGCACACTTGTAAAGAAGAGACAAACACAGCATTAAAATAAGGGACTGGAACAGAATCATGTTCTTCAGCTGATGTAACAAAATGAAGGGGTAGTAATCATGGTCTCAGACAAAGACAAAGTGAAAAAATAGATCTAATTGAAAGGGATAAGCAAGGAGACTACATTTTGCTAAAAGGCACTATAGACAATGAAGTAATTTCAGTGCTAAATATATATGCACAAAATGGCATAGCATCCAAATTCTTAAATAAAAAGTTACATAAATTACAGGAGGAAATAGAGAGTGAAACTATACTAGTTTCCCCTGTAAGAGCTAGATAAATCTAGAAATAAAACAAATAACAAAGAAGACAAGAAGATGAGTAGTATTTTTAAAAAGTATAGCAAGATAAGGTCAAAATGAATAAATTATTTAGATATGAGGTGATATCATAAGTAAATTAGGGGAGCATGGAATAAGGGAAGAGTCTACAATGAAGCAAATGATAGAGAGGATCATGGGAAATAAAATGGATAATTTTGATTACATGAAATTTAAAAAATTTTGCACAAACAAAACCAATGCTGCCAAAATTAAAAGGAAAACAGGAAACAGGAAAATTTTTATAGCAATTCTCTTTGATAAAAGTCTCATCTTAAATATATAGGGAATTGAACCAAATTTATTTAAAAAAAGACATTCTCAAGTTGATAAATGATCAAAGGATTTAAGCAATCCTTCTCAACAACAGCTTTCAGAAGAAGAGATCAAAGGTAGTTAGTTACATAAAAATGCTCTTAATCACTACTGATTAGAAAAATGCAAATTAAAATAACTCTGAGGTAATATCTCATGCCTATCAGATTGGCTAACATGATAGAAAATGGAAAATGACAAATACTGGCAGGGATGACAAAACATTAGGACACTAATACACTTTTGGTGCATTGTAAACTATCTCAACAATTATGAAGAACAATTTGGAACCATATGTACTATATAGCCCAATAGAGTTATAAAAGGGCTATAAAATTGTGCTACCCTTTAACGAAGAATTACCATTGCTAGCTCTGTATCCCAAAGAAATTCAAGAAGAGGAGGAAAATCTATTTGTTCAAAATATTTACAGTAACCCTTTTTGTGGTGGCAAAGAATTGAAAATCAAGGGGATGCCATTATTTGGGGAATGGCTGAACAGGTTGTGGTTTATGGTTGTGATGGAATATTATTATGCTATAAGAAATGATGAGCAGGATGATTTCAGAAAAATCTAGGAAGATTTATATGAACCCATGCACAATGAAGTGGGAAGAATCTAGCTACCAATATACACAGCAACATTATAAGAACGATCAAGGCAATGCTATAAGACAATTCCAAAAGAGCTATGATGAAAAATGCTATCCACTTTCAGAGAAAGAGATCTGATGGGCTGAGAGTGTACTTTGAAGCATCTTTTAAAAATTTATTTATTTTTCTTGGTTTTTTTTGTCTGTGTTTTCTTTGGCTAATATGGAAATATGTTTTGCATGACTTCACATGTATAGCTGATATCACCAAGGAAGGAGGAGGAGAAGAGATAAAGAGAATTTGGAACTCAAATTTTTTTAAATTAATGTTATTTTTATATTATTGGAAAATGTTTAATGAAATATAATATATTTAAAATGAGAAGAAATAGTTATGAGGATGATGATGATGATGTCATGAACATTCATTCATGGAAGCAGAGAGGTATAAAATGACAATTCAGGACCTCATGATTGCCACCAGAAACTACCCTAATCCATGATGACTTAAGAAAAAAATTTTGAATAGATATAGCCATCCCAAATATTCATAATCTCCGAGTTGTATATAATGAAAGGTTTATAAAGTATAGAGCACTGACCAAGGGAATTTTTTTTAAAGTCAGAGGAAATGGAGTAAATATCACCCCTTGTGACCTGTCTATTACTAGAGTTTTGCTGAGAATGCTTTTCAGGGATCCTAAAAAAGATGAGCTCATATCCTAACGCTTTTATTCAATTATTTTTTAAAAGCTATTTTACTGCCTTGGATACTAATCTGTAGAACATCACACATAGAAGAAAAATAACTGCGTAGAGACTTGTCCCAGGATAGTGTTTTTCTGATTGAACCTCACAGAAAAAGATGAGAGGAACAAGATGACAGTGGCACACATTCATGCAATACTTCAAAATTTGCAAAGCATTTTATGTATGTTACTGAATTTGAACCTCACAAGAAGCCTATGAAATTGAGGTTATTATCCCCATTGTACAGATAAGGAAGTCAAGGCTCAGAGAGATCAAACAGCTAGTGTATGACTTAAGTATTGTGTAGTTAATAAATGTCAGATTCAGATCAATGAACATCATTCTTTTCATTATGTTATGTCACTTCTTGGGAGTTGTCACAAGATAATGTGAGGAAAACTCCATGTGTTTTCTTCTGTTTTGTAAAGAGAAATGCTTGTCTTATTTGGTGTTTATTAAGTTCACATTTATTTTAAAGAAAAAAACTGAGCTCAAACAAAACAAAATTTGATGTAATCATGACCTGTCTTTACATGACCTGCTCCAATCTTCTTTTTTGATGATCCAGAAGTTTCTTCTCCCCAAATTCCTCTGACAGAACCCTGACGGTAGGCTTCTTCCCTGTCTCCACACATAATGTGGTTTTATTCCCCTTAATGAGACCTTCCCTCTGCTTCCTCTTTCTCTCCCTATTGCCATCACTAGCTATATTCCTATTTAACCTTTGCTGAATTCCCAGGCAATCTCTAATGTTCCTCCTTTCTTATTAGAGAACGCAAGTATCTTATTGAATTGACTGTAGCTTGGTTCTTAACCTCTGATGGTTGTTTCTGTCTGCCATGAGACTGATGTTTATCTCTGATCATGGTAACGTGTAGTACAGAAAGAATGTATTTCTTTTTTCTAAAAAGAAACTCCATATGATGGTATAAACTTTACAATTCATGCCCCACCTCCCAACGCTCTTTTTAAAAATGATGTTATTCTGTTTTGGTGTACTCTTGTATCCATTTCCTTGCCCTCCCTTTTTAACATCAACAACTCATTGAAATAGGTCAAGTTAGAGTTGTTTTAATTACATCACAACTGTTTTCTTTTTAAATATTCTTTCCTTTGGTTTTGTGTTAATTTTTACCTTGATTTAACAAATTAGTGGAGTGATTATTTCATACAGACTATTTGTGCCCAAATAGTAGTAGAGCATTCTGAGCTTTCATTGGTCTAATAATTGACCCCAATATTGTAATGTTTTTGGTCTCCAAGCACAGCAGACAGCAACCAACGGAATGACTATGCACAGAGAGAGAGAGATGAGAGACAGAGAGAGATAGACATATCGGCAGAGTCAGAGATCTGGAGATCTCATATCAATCAATTAATCAAAAACATTTATTAAGAACCTGCTACATGTTAAATACTCTGCTAGATGCTTAGCATACAATTAAAAATTCCTGCGGAAACAAGTCATAATCTCTATGTGCCTCTAGTTCTCCATAGAGATTATATATTTACTAGTTCGTAACTATGAAGATTCTTACTTTCTTAGCACGATCTTCTTCACAGTAGCATTCTGATTCATACCTTATATTTAAGTCAGATTCTTTAGCACTGGAAATGGAAACAATCTGAAAGTCAACTCTAGTGCAGAGAACATGGCAGTATACTGGAGTCCATAAAACCTAGGTTCAAATCTTATCTTAGTCAATTACTAGTTGCTTGGCCATGGACAAGTCACTTAAGTTCTTTGTTTCTCAGTTATCTTATCTGTAAAATGGGGAAGGAGTGTGGCTCAATAACCTCCAAAGTCCCTTCTAACACTAAAT
>JAQQSK010008652.1:0-13420 GCA_028658325.1 Potorous gilbertii
AAAAAAAAAATAAAAATAAAAAAAAAAAAATATTTACTTTTCTACTAGCCAATTACAAGTGTCATGTGAAGTGATAAATGTATTTTAAAATAAAGTGCTTTGCCAACCTTAGGCTGCTATAAAAATGTTAACTGCTCTTACTATAGGTTACCTGGAAACTCCCCTTTAAGTTTAAAATGTGTTTTTGAGCTCATGACCACAACTGTGAGATGGTGTGCTGCAACAAACATTTAGCAGCACTCCACAAATATCTGACTTCTTGTCACATCTGATCAGAACCTCATTGCTTTGACCTTGTAATGTGATTGAAAAAGAGCTCATACTGGCTACAGAAAAAGGATCAGCTCAGCTGTTTCCTCAGTGTTTCCTCTTCTATAAATCATTCCTATTCTTGCCTTTCTTCCAGCTGTTTCATGTGCTGTCCATGATTCATGACCTTCTGAGCTATAGAACCAGAGAAAATACTGGGGCGGGGGGGGCGGGTACATATTCACTCTTACAAAAGCTTTGGTTCTTACCATTTTGGTAATGAATGCACAGAAATAGAAACTCTCCCATTTTTCCTCAACACAAAGCTAGCTTCTAACTCTCTGAGCAGAAAAAAATGTCACTCTGGGGAACACTGGGGGAATCTGAGTGGGCTTTCCCTACCCATTCTCATTAGCCCAAAATGAAGCCCTAATTCAGGTCCTTATCAACTCCAAAATAGGTGTGGAGAAATTCCCAGGGTCCCCTTCAGGCTTTCTGATGTCTTCGTTATTCAGGAGAAACTTGGCTTCCAGGATCAGTCTCCTGAATTTCAGGGGCCCTGATCAGGACAAATGGAGGGGAAGGGGAAGTCAAGTCAATCTGCTCTTGGGTGCTCTTCCAAAAAGTTCTCCAGGGCAGCACTGTAGCACTGTTACACCTAACTCCTGCTCAGTCAGCCTCACCCCACGCAGCCAAACATTTGCCAAATCTTGGCCTGTCTACCTCCACCTGTTCCCTTCTCTCCACTCTCAAGTTCAGACTCTCAACACCTTTTACTGGGATTATTAGAATCATCTCTTTATATCTCCCTGCTTCAAACCTCTTTCTTCTTCAATCCACCCTCCACACAACTGCACAGGTAGATTCTGAGGTCCAGATCTGATGTCCTCACTCCACTATTTAACAGACTTCAATGGTTCCCTGTCAGTGAAATGTCAAATGTCATTTTCATTACCTTTGGAAACCCTCCATGACCTGGGCCCAATCTATCTTTCTGATCTGATTGCACATTACTCCTTTTTTCACATTTTACAGTGAAGCCAAACCCATATTCATACCATTCCTTTCACACAATGCTACATCTCCCTCATGCACTCTTTCACCTTAGCTGTCCTCAATGCCTGCACTGCACTCCTATGTCATCTAGGCCTCTCAGAATCCATTTTTTCCTTCAAAACTCTGTTTATGTGAGCACTCTTGCAATATACCTTCCCTGCTCCCTCCTCCACCAGCGATTCATGGCTTCCCCAACAAATACATACATGTATGTGTATCTGTGTGTCTGTGGGGGGTGGGTGGGCAGTTGTGTACATTGCATTGTTTTTAAAATATATTTCTGGTCTGTGCATTACGATCCATATTGTTTTGTCCAATTGACTCTAAAGTCTTTGATGTTTATAATCTTGAACCCGATATCCACAAGTGGGAACAAAGTCCGTGAGGCCTTTAGCACTGCCACTGGGGGCTATCAACCTGTTAGGCATGCCCTTCTAGGACCCAGTTTTCAGCATGAACAAACCACCCTCCCATTAAAAAAATTTTCATTTTCCCTCTCCCCTCACATTTCACCATGGTATCCAAGAGGTTCTGAGCATCAGCTCCCCTGCCTATGGTGACAGCCCTAAGTCCCTACATGGTTCTGGCTCCCAGAATCCCAAAAGGGAGATCAGTTTCCTGCCCCATTTCCCAATTCTCAGACATCTCCTAACTTCCACAGCTGCAAGTTCTCATTCCCTAGTGACCCATGGCACCAAGGGGTCACAGCTTCTGGGTACAGCCCAGAGGGAATGGTGGGGAGAAGGCCAAATGTGACTTCTCCAAAATTGCTCCCTGGCATCCTCAGCTTTAGGTTCTCAGGCTTCTCCCAGAGTCACCTCATGTTCTCCTACCTTGTCTTCTTGTTATTCTCTGTGACACACTGAGACCAAAGGAAAGTGGAGGGGGTTGGTTCTGGGAGCAACACTCACCATTATGAGACTTCACTGTCTGACCCAGGCTTAGTCCTGTAAAACAAGTTCAGATCATTTATGTCTCCTCCCATTCACAACTATCCCTCCTCACCACTCCACAAAGAAATTTCTGGGCTCAGTCAATCCTGGCCAGGAACAAGGGCAGAGAGCCAGGATTCCTGGTCTCTCCCCTGTCCAGGACGCTTCTTCCTAGACCTCAGAGTCACTTTCTTTCTTAAAATTTTCTGGTCAAGTCTTCCTCAAAGTGACTTCTCACCCAAAGTGGTATCCTCTAAGCCCAGCTTTGAGACCTACCAAAATACAGCAGGGAGATGAAAGTGGGAGACATGCTGGCTCCTCAGTCCAGTCCGATGGTTGTACCTTTAACTGAGCAGAGGAGAAGAGGCAGTGGAACTATAAGCTGGAGCCAGGATGTGGTAGCCAGAACTGCTACCCCAACCCCTGATAGGCCACACATTTTTCCGCTCTGAAAGAGCTCAGATAGAGAATGGCTTACATCAAACCTTACAAAGGCCCAGGGTCTCAGGCAGCAGACCCTAAAAGACCCAAGACATGAGTCATCATGCCCACTGTTAACGGCCCAGGACCTCAGGGAGAAACCTAGTGTCAAGAGCACCAGGGCATCCACAATAAAACTCAGTGTCATCACGACCAAGTTCTTTGAAGTCATGATTATGACTGCCAAGAGCTCAACCTCCTTTACAAGGCCTCTCTGAGAGCTGAAAGCCCTCTCGGCCCATCTCTGTTGTCCTACCATCTTTGGATGAAGCTCCAGGCCTGGCCCTATGTAAGCGGTTAGCCCAGAACCTGGAGCTCCAATTTCCAGTAATACAATAGACCTCAAGGATCACTGCTGCTACTACATTCAATACCCTAACATTTGGACAATGGACTCACCTTCCCAAACCTGCCCTCCCTCATCACAAGAACCTGAAGAGAAAGGGTCCAATTAACCCATTATTCACAGCAATTTCACCCTCCCTGCTCCCTGAATTCCTGTGATTCAAAGGTCCTGTCTTCTGTGGGCAAGCCTCCCTGAGGTTTATTTTATCCCCAATTAACACCTCTTTGGTTCTCCTTCTCCTCTTTCCTTCTTCCCCCATCATCATTCTCATTGTGTTCCATGGAATCCCTGCTTTGCCATGCCTTCAGGACTTCTTCCTCACCCTGGATCACCTCTTTTCTCATTTGACCAGACTAAAGAGGTCCTTGAATGGCAGCATTACCATGACCTTACCCTCCTCAGACTTAAACTCATCAGAATTGGGCACACACTCAATCCAATCAAACACTTGGAACAGATGTTCCCATCCTTTCTCCCTCAGAATTGTCAAACTCTAAGAGAAATTAATGGTAAAACTGATTCAGAATTGACCACAATGACCCTTTAACAGAATGGAATTTGATCCAGGCATGCAGGTTATGATGTCATATGGACCAGCGAGTGTCTACAGGGACTAGTTGCTATCTGTAGCTTGAAAGTAGCTGTTTAAGGGCTGCTTACTTGCCTTCAAATCATAAGCAGAGACTGTTGGTGGAGTTGTGAACTGATCCAACCATAATAGAGAAAGGTTTGGAACTATGTCCAAAGGGCAATTAAACTATGCATACCTTTTGATCCAGTGATAACACTACTAGGTCTGTAACCAAAGAGATGAGAAAATTGGGGAAAGCTTTTGTTCTGATTCTTCTTTCACACCATGACTAATGTGGAAACATGTTTAACATGACTGTACCTGTACAACCTTTATCAGATTGCTTGCTTGCTTTGGAACAGGCAGGAGAAGAGAGAGAGGGAGAAAAATTTGGAACTCAAAATCTAACAAAAATGAATATTAAAAACTCTCTTTCCATGTAATTGGAAAAAAAATAAAATATAATTAATTGGAAGAAAACAATTTTTAAAACCTTAATAAAAGAAAGGGGGGAAATCTATTAACACAAAAATATTTATAGCAATTCTTTTTGTCATGGCAAAAAATTGTAAATTGAGGGGATAACCATCAGTTGAGGAATGACTAAATAAGCTGTAGTATATGAGTGTGATACTGTGCTATAAGAATTGATAAGCAGGCAGATTTCAGGGAAAAAAAACTAGAAAGATTTAGATGAATAAATGCAAGGTGAAATGACCAGAACCAGAAGAACACTGTACACCACTTACAACAATAATATATAACTATCAGCTGTGAATGACTTAGGTATTTTCAGCTATACAATGGTCCAAGAAAAGACCTGAAGGACTTATATTGAAAAATTCTATCTCCTTCTGGATAAAAAATGGAGAGAATAAATACAAAGCAAAGGATACTTTTAAAAATATTTTTTCTTTCTTTTTTGTGTGTTTTCTTTCACAACAAGACTAATATGGAAATGTGTTTTAGATGACTGCACATGTATAACATATCAAATTGCTTGCCTTCTCAATGGAGATGGAGAGGAAGGAGGGAGAGAGAAATTTGGGGATTCTAAATTTTAAGAAATGAAACTTAAAATTGTTTTACATGCAATTGAGGGAAAATAAAATACTAAATTTTTTATATTAATAGTTGTTATGTAAGTTGAATTAAACTATACCAATCAATATGTAATGTACAGAGATTAATTGGTACTGAATAAGCAAATGTATACAGGAGAGATTCAGAGGAAAGTTACACTGGATTATAATTTTGAAATGAAAGGAGACGGACTTGCAAAAAACAGGAAGAGTAAAGTGAAGTGTGGGATGAGAGTGAAAAGGAAAGATCAGTTCTGAAGTTAATAGTCCAAGTCTTGTGGTGGTGGAGGTGATTGTGTTTGTCCTTCTTTCTCAAAGAGGACCATGACATCAAGATGGTAACATGACTTGCAGTTGACTTTGATTTGAGTGAGGGAGGGCTGTGCAAGGTCACCAACCTCACCATCTTCTCCTGAGCCATCTGGATCCAGTGGCCAGATATTCATCAAAGTGACTGGAGATAGCCTAGGATGCAATGGGAGACCATGGCCCTTTTAGGCTGAGGTCTTATAGCATTCTCACTTTGAGTGAGATATACCTATTAAATGAATAGGCATCTTTAAGTATTTGCTCAAGGAATGGACACTTTAATCAAAAAAAAATTCAAACTGAGAGAGGAAGACCCTCAGGATTCCTGGGTAAAAGAGAAATAATTACTATTTAGTATTTAAATTCACTCTATTCAAGGTGTGTGGGGACTTGTTGTCCAGCTTATGAGATCCAGAGTGAATTAATTTGAGGCTTGATCTTTGAGCAAGAAATGTAGCCAGCAAACCCAGCGGGAAAAAGGCAGCCTTTGGGGATGGAGTATACCTTCCCCTAGGTAGAACACAGGAGGAAGAGGAGGAGATGTCATGGTCTGCTTTGAGAATGAAAGGCAAACACAACCTGTGAGGCAAAGACTAATGAAAGTCTGGGGTCAGCAGGAGGAGCCACAAAAGAGAAGTTTAAGCAGATAGAGATAAGGATAGAACATTAAAGGAAGATGGAGTCTCCTTACACTGACAGTGTGAGTGGAAGGCAACATGAAGTTAAGGGTTTGTAGTTTTGGAGAGAGGTTTGACCAAGTTTTCCTTTATATTATTGAAGTGAGAAGAATGTGGGAAAAAAAAGGATTTGGAGAAAGGCCTGTTCGCAATTTCAGTCAGAAAATAAACATTTTATCAAGTTCTAACATTTAGCAAATGTAAACTATTGAAATAAATTTTGCAACATGGAACTAGTTGAGTGTAGCATACTAAAAGCCTGCCTTTGACTGACCATTGGGATGGATAACAATCTGTAGAGTTTAATGGACTCCAAAAAGAGATGGATGGGAATACGAGACTGCCAATGCCTTTGAAAGTGAACTAACTAAAAATAGTAGCCTATAAAATTTCAGGTGCTAGCCACTAACAACGCTTGGGAAAACTGAGATATTTAATGTAGACATTTGCGATTATAAATCCAGATCTGATTCAGCCAAAGTCTACCCTGAAACTAAATCATAACATTTTCTCATTTACAATGACATGTAATGGATTATTATAGTTGTAGTATGTCAAAATTTAAGGCAAAGTGCAGTCACTATTTGGTAGTAAGGTCATATGCTTAGAAACTGCATGGATCAGAAAAATCTGGATTCAAATCCAGTCTCAGACATGGATTAACTGTATGATCTTGAGGAAATCACTTCACATCTGTATGCCTCAGTTTCTTCATCTGTAAAATGGGATAATATTAGTGCCTACCTTCCAGGGTTCTTTTGAGGAAATAAAAATGAGATAACAATTGTAAAATGCTTAGCACAGTGGTAGAATATTTGAACTACTTTATATATCCTAGCTGCTATTATTTTTTTAAATGTAACTCTATGGGGCATCTAGCTGATAAAGTAGATATGGTGTTATGCTTGGAAACAGGAAGATTTCAGTTGAAATCTGGCTTCAGATACTAACCGCATGACCCTGAGCAAGTCTCTTAACCCCATTTAGCACATTAGTAAAATGGTTTGGATGAGGATGTGCCAAGGAAACCCAAAATGGGGTCACAAACTGAAACAATGGAATGACAATGACTACTACAGTATTACTACTTCTTCTACTATTATACCTATGGCTATGACTACTATTACTACTACTCCATACTGGCTTTTGAATGCACTTAGTATAGAATGTCAAATTGATGGATGATGATTTTCTATATAAGAGGATTCAGAATTGCATTCAAAGGAATTGATATTATTTGATTGGCCAAAGAAATTGTGTTACACTTTTTAAATGAATAATATTGTCTATTTACTGCTAAGCTTCTAGCTCTTCTGGTATTGTGATTTAGGGAAAATCACTGTGTGAGAAATACTGTTCCAGTAAAAAGGGATACCCAGGGAGTATTGCACTTGTATCATTAGAAAGCAACTTCTCTTAATCTGGAAGCAGTAAGATTATGAATTGAGCTGGTAAAGAATGTATTCACACATTTAAAACTATTAAGTATTTAATTTCCATTTTTGCCAATTTTGCTTTAAAATAAACAATAATAATTAGCTATTTGGGGGAAAGAAAGCACTACAGATCTCTGAAGTTGTTATTTGTGAAGTCTCTTGGGACTTTCCATATGAGTAGAGTCAAAATATCTTTTCAACTCTGTGACAGAAGCTTAAAATAATGTTGTGGTTTGATGAGCAACTGAAACCACATCTAGTCAAAGTGAGATAACTTACAAGTTTGCTTATAATAAAGAGTGAATCTGATTTTAAAAGTTGTTTTGTTGTTATTTATGCAAATTATGAAGGTGACCCTGAATGGTATGGATGGAAGCTACATCTATTGAAGAAATTAAATCTATCTAATCATTTGAAAAAAATTTTCTGAATCACATTAATTAGAGAAATAAAAATTAAGACTTTAGGATACCACTTCAGACTTACTGGATTGGCTCACGTGACAGAAAAAGAAAATGATGAATATCAGAGGGAATATGGGAAAATTGACACACTGATCCATTGTTGATGAAGCTGTGAAATAATCCATCCATTCTGGAAAGCAATTTGGAACTACAACCAAAGGACTATAAAAACTATGCATACTCTTTGTTCCCCAATATCACCACTAGGTCGTGTCCCAAAGAGATAAAAGGGAGACCTGTTTGTACAAAATATTGATAGCTGCTTTTTCTAGTGGCAAAGAATTAGAAAATGAGGGGATGCCCATCAATTGGGCACCACAAAGAGAACTGCTATAAACATTTTGGAACTTTTAGGTTATTTTCCTTTTTCCCTAATTATCTTTGTAAATAGAACAAGTAGTGGCATTGCTGAGACAAAGGGTGTAAGTACTTTAATAAACCTTTGAGTATAATTTCAGATTGTTCCACTAAAATGGTTGGATCAGTTCACAATTCCACCAACAATGAATTAATGTCCCAATTTTTCAACAACCTCTCCAACATTTGTCACTTTCCCCTTCTATCATTTTAGCCAATGTGGAATGCATAAAAATGGTATTACAAGGTTGTTCTAACCTATATTTGTCTAATTAATGATTTTGAGCATTTTTCATATAACCATAAATGGTTTTGATTTCTTATCATAAAACTGCCTGTTTATATCCTTTGACAATTATCAATGGTGAAATGACTCATTCTTATAGATTTGACTAAGTCCTTTATGTATTTTATATACAAGACCTTTATATGATAAACTGTTATAAAAAAATGTTCTCATTTTTCTCCTTTCCTTCTGAATTTGACTATTATAATTTTATTTGCACAAAATCTTTTTAATTTCACATAACCAAAATGTATCCACTTGACACTAAACTTTGTTTTCCATCTCTTGTTTATTCATAAAGTGTTTGGTTTATCCATGACCCTGATAAGTAATATTTTCCAAGTTCTTCTAAATTTCTTGTAAAATCTCTTTATAGAAAAATAGATAATTTATCTATTTTTAACTAATCTTGGTAAGTGGTATAAGGTATAAGGTATCGCTCTATGCCACATTTCTGTCATACTGTTTTCCAGTTCTCTCAACAATTTGTACCAAATAATGAATTCTTCTCCCAGAATATCATTTTTATACTTGTCAAATACAAGGTTATTATGTTTATTTGCTGCTATAACTTGTATATTCACTCTACTTCATTAATTTACCTTCTTTCTATTAGCCAATATGGATAATTACTGCCTTACCAGCTTATGATCTGGTACTACTAAATTGCATTCCTTTACATTTTTTTTGATTATTTACTTTGATATCCTTGACTTTTTGTTTTTCCAAGTGAATTTTGTTATTACTTTTTCTAGTTTAGTAAAAAAAAATGATAATTTAATTGGCATTGAATATATAAATCAGTTTGAGGAAAAGTGTCATTTTATTACATTGGCCCTGCCTACACATGAACAATTAACGTTTCTCCAATTATTTAAATTTTATTTTACTTTGATTAAAAAAAATTTATAGTATTATTTATATAATTTCTAGGTTTGTTTTGGTCAGTATACTCCCAGGTATTTTATCCTCTCTGGTGTTATTTTTAATGGCGTATTTTTTACTACCTCTTCTTGAAAGTTTAGTTTGTGATATAAATGAATGCTGATGTTTTACATGGATTTACTTTATATTTTCCTGCTTTGCTAAAATTATTCATTGTTTCAACTAACTTTTTAGTTGAGCTTTTCATAATTTCCAAGTATGCCATCATATCATTTGCAAAACAAAGATAGTTTTATTACCTCAATCACTATTCTGATCCCTTCAATTTTTTTCTTCTCTTTTTGCTATTGCTAGGATTTCCAAAATAATATTGAATAACATTGATGATAATGGGCATTCCTGTTTCACTCCTGATGTTTTTTTTGGGTGAGACAATCAGGGTTAAGTGACTGGCCCAAGGTCACACAGGTAACAAGTGTCAAGGTTTTGAAATCAGATTTGAACTCACGTCCCCCTGACTCTAAGACTGGTGCTCTATCCTCTGCACCAACTAGCTGCCCCTCCATTCCTGATCTTACTGGGAAGACTTCTAATTTATCCACATTACAAATAATGCTTGCTGATGGTTTTATGTAAGTGTTATTTATCAATATAAGGAAAAAGCCAATTATACCAATACTTTCACATAAAACTTTACCAAAAGTTTTATCTGCATCTATTGATATACTCACATGGTTTTTTTGTACTTTTATCATTGATATAATCAATTATGTTAATAGTTTTCCATATGTTAAACCATTCCTCCCTTCCTGGTATTATTCCCATTTGATCATAATGTATAATCTCTGTAATTTATGGATGTATTCTTTTAGGTAGAGTTTTGTTTCGGATCTTTTTTTATTTTTATTTACCATTTCCTAATAAAATAAGTTTGTAATTTTTTTCTGTTTTTCCCCTTTCTGGTTTAAGTATCTGTATCATTTTTGTTTCATAACGAAATCTTGTTTTGATTAATATTCCAAATAATTCATTTAATAATGAGATTAGTTGATCTTTAAATGTGCAATAAAATTCATTTATAAATCCTCTAATCCTGGTGCTTTTCTCTTAGGAAACCTCATTGATGGCATGTTCAATTTCTTTTTCTAAATTAAGACTATTTAGCTATTTTATTTCCTCTTCAGCTAATATAGGTAATTTATATTTTCATAAATATCATTCCATTTCACTTAGATTGTTCAATTTATTAGTATACAATTGGGCAAAATAGCTCCTTATAATTTTTATAATTTCATCTTTGTTAGTGGTATACATATCCTTCTAATTTTTTCTACTAGTGACTTAGTTTTCTTGTCTCTTTTTAAAATAAAATTCACTAATTACTGATCTATTTTGCTTGTTTTCTTCACAAAACCAACTTCTAGTTTAATTTATTAACACAAAGTGATTTTTCCTCTCAATTTTACTAATCTCACTTCATTTTTTTAAGATGTCTAACTTAGTATCTAATTGGGATTTTTAATTTTCTCCTTTTCCAGTCTTTTAAATTGCATGCTCAATTCCTTAGTTTGCTCTTTCTCTATTTTATTGATGTAAGCATTTAGAGATAGAAATTTTCTTCTAATCACTCGTTTTGATGTATCCCACAGTTTTGGAAATGTTTCCTCAATATTAACATTCTTTTTCATGGAATTATTCATTGTTTCTATGATTTGTTCTTTAACCCACTCATTCCTTAAGATTAGGTTTTTTAATATCCATTTAGATAATACATTTTTTATGGGGACACTTGTTAATATATTTTTATCGAATTATAATCTAAAAAGAATAATTTTAAAATTTCTGCTGTTAACTATAGTATTTTTAAGTATTAATATATAGTCAATCTTTGTAAAGTTACCAAGAGGTACTGAGAAAAGCTTTCTTTCTTTTTCCAATCTGTGCTCTCCAGACATCAATCATATCTAGTTTACCTTAAACTCAATTCATTTTATTAACTTCCTTTTTATTTATTTTTGTTTGAATATATATAACTCTGAAAGGGGAAGATTAGTGTCTCCTACAATTATAGTACTACTATTTACCTCCACATGTAATTTATTCAGTTTTTCTTTTTAAAATTTAGATGTTATAATATTTAGTGCATATAGGTTCAAGATTAATATTGCTTCATTGTCCATGGCAACTTTTATCAAAATATAGTTACCCTCTCTATCTCTTTAATTAAATTTCTTTTAGCCTTAACTTTTTATGAGATCATAATTGCTATGTCTGACATTTTTAAATCAGTTGATGCATAATAAATTCTACTCTAACCCTCTATTTTAACTTTGTATGTATCTCTCATTCTTAAATATGTTTCTAACAAACAATATATTGTTGTATTGTCATTTATAATCCATTCTGCTATCAGTTTTCATTTTATGGGTGAATTCATGTCATTTGCATTGAAAGTTATGATTACTATCTGGGAATTTCCCTCCACTCTAATTATACAATTTTTCTTCTCAGTATTCTCTTTTTTAGTTTATCCCCATTACTTTATCTTCTCCCCTTCCCTTTTTATTGCTTATTTACCCATCCTTTTAGAATTCCCTCCCTTATCTTGTCTCCATACACTCCTAAAGTAATTCTTTTTAAAAGTCCCTCTCTGGAAGCTCAGAAGATCTCTAAAACTCTTCAGCTATACACATTGTTGCCTCTACAATCCAGATGAGAGTAACATTCTACTACCACCAGTCCTCCACCTCCATCTGCTTCCTTTCTATTAGTTCTTTCTTTAAAAGCCCATTTATGTGAGATAACTTCTCCTTTTAAGATTTTCCTATCCAATTTTATTTTTTAGAATCATCTCATCATCCACAAGTCAGCTACAACCTTTCTTTTAAACTGCTTTAGAAATAATAATAGTTGGGGGGCGGAGCCAAGATGGTGGACTGAGAGTAACGACTCACCTAAGCTCTCAGACCAACTCCTTCAGATACCTCTGAAAGGAGAATGTGACCAAATTTTAGAGGTGCGGAATCCAGTGGGAGACAGACTGTGATGGATTTGGAGCTCAGGTTTGACTGGAAGGTCCACGGGAAGGATCTGTTCCTCGAGGGTGAGCTCACAGCACACAGCACAACACAGCCAGTGCAGTGGAGCAGAAGAGGTCCAAGAAACCTGAGTGGTTGGGGGAACTGGCAGAGCGGCATCGAGGGTGGGAGACAAGCTGAATCGAGCCAGTGAGAGCCACCGAGCACCAGATATCAGCGCAGCAGTTCCTGAGACCTTCAGCCCAAAGATTAAACATCGGTAAGTCACTTGAACTTCAGTAAATCACCTACTTGAACTTCCGGGAGCCAGGATGTCAGAATGATCAGTAAATGCTCTCTCCTCCCCTCTTAATGACCTTGAAAGAACCATAAAATATTTACCCGGAAAAATCCCAGATTAGTGGAAACAGCGAAGGGGCCAATAATAGTCTCATAACACCAGAAGCTAGGAAAATAGCTAAGGGGGATTCCTCCTACTGTGGCAGAGGCAAACTGGAAGCAGAGAGGACCCAGGGTGGAGAAAACTCGCACTAGGACCCAGGCAACCCCCAGGGCCAGGAGAGGAGCCCCAGGAGGGGTGGGAACACGAATTATCATCTAGGTGTACCTCAGAACTCCAGGGGAATCAGAAAGACAATAGGGCAGCTGGGACCACCAGCGCCTGAGCTTGCCTTTGCCTCAGTTCAGGTGAGATTTCCTGTGACTAGACCACTCCTCCCCCACACTTAACAAGCTAACCCCAGGGCTGATCAGGAAAACACAAAACAAAAACCTGTTCTCAGCTTTTTCACACATCAGCTCAGCAAAAAGTTCTCTAGCTTCTGACTGAAAGAACCAGAAGCCACAAACTCAATCAACATCATGAACAAGAAAAAGCAGAAGGGCAGAAGAACCACAGAATCTTTCTATGGAGATAAGGACTAAAACACAAGCACCAAAGAGGTCAGAGCTGAGACTGTACTTCCATCTGAAACCTCAGAAGGGACTATGAACTGCTCGCAAGCACAAGCAGCTCTCCTGGAACAGCTGAAGAAGGAAATAGAAGAAAAACTGCCCAACAATTTTAAAATTATGAAGAAAGAATTCACTGATGAGAACATCTCTTTGAAAAGGAAAATTGAACAAATGAAAAAGGAAGTTCAAAAATTAACTGGAGAAAATAGCTCCTTAAAAGGAAAAATCAGGCAGATGGAAAAGGAGATGCAAAAGTTAACAGAAGAAAACAATTTGATAAAGATTAGAATTGGACAAG
>JAQQSK010008653.1:0-13420 GCA_028658325.1 Potorous gilbertii
ATACATATGTGTGTTTATACGTGTATATGCTTGCATATATGTATGTATTATATAGGTATGTAGGTATGCATGTTTGTATATTTTATTATATAAACTTATTATTGATGATAGGCTTGTAAGCATTTAAATTTTCATTATTAATCAAGGGGACTTCTGAATAAAATGCTTTCTATCCAGAATGTCAGTTAGAAATAGACTTCTAGACCAGTACTGACTTGGATAGTCAGCTTTTCAATATTCTACTTGTGATGCTATTATTTGATGATTTCCCAATTATTATCTGATGGTGCTTCCCAATTTCTCATGTTTTCAAGAAGTAAAACATGGGAATTGACATCAATTATCGAGAAGGAAGGTAGAATGGAAGGAAGGAAAGAATCAAACACAGATATTAGGTGCTTATGTATCAGGAAATATGATGTCTTTTATATATGTTATCTCATGGTATCCTCAAAGCAACCAAGGTTATAATTTATATTATTACATCCATATTATAGTTGAGGAAGTCAAGGAAGACATAGGTTAGATGATTTCCCCAAAATTGCAGTGTGAGTCTAGATTTACACTCCGGTCTTAATGATTCCAGGCCCATCACTCTAGTAATCATGCCCTCTAATCACCTGACTTTCTTGATAGGTTTAACAAAGATCCAGATAGAGACAGAGATACATATATAGAGATGTTCACATAGGTTTATCAATGTATATAGCAGGAAGTAAACTAAAATTCATCTAATGAACACCTGCAATTTCAAAAATGAGGAAATTTTAATCCATCAAAATGGAAGGCCTTGTCCAAGTTCACATAGGTAGAAGAAAGCAGAGCAACAAATTGTAACTAAATCCTCCAACATAATATTTAGTACTATTATCACTATTCTACTCTGCCTGTGACAATAGCAGTGAAAATGATAACTTGAAATTTGAAGCTTCAAGAAACTTTGCATGGAGTCAGGAAAATATTGCTCTGGGAGAACCCCAAGAACGATCTAGTCAAACCTATACCTCAACAAAAATCTCTTCTGTAATGGAACCTATTCCAAAATGATAAGTAATATTTATCCAAATCATCATCAAACATTATCTGTAATGGGGATAATCTAGAAATCTCTCCAATACCAAAAGAGGTGAAGAATCCTTTGAAATAAATCAAAGGAATCATAATAGGCAGTGAGTAAAAGAAGCTATTATTTATTGCAGATGATATGCTATACTTAAATCCTAGAGATAAACTAAAAACTACTTTTATATAATTAACAACTTTAGCCAAGTTGCAGCATATGAAACAAATTTACATAAAGCATCAGTATGTTTATATATTACCGACAACAATTAATAGAAGCAATAGAAAAATTCTTTTTAAAATAACTGTAGACAATATAAAATACTTGGGAGTCTATTTGCAAAGACAAACTCAGAAACTACATAAACACAAGTATAAAATACCTTTGACAAAGACAAAGTCTTATCTAAAGAACTGGAAAAATATTAATTGTTCATGAATAGAAAAAAGTCAATATAATAATCATATCATTTATACACATTACATTGTAGTAAATTAACATAGTAATTTAGAATATGATAAACTCAAAGATACAAGCTTTTGGAATAAAAACTCAGTATATGACAAAAAATTCTGAGAACTTGGAAAACAGTATGAACAAAACTAGATATGGAGCAATACCTCACACTGTATATACCAAGAAAAATTGAAATTGGTACACAATTTCCAAATAAAGGGTGAAAGTATAATCAAATTAAGCAAACATAGAATAGTTTCCCCGACAGATTTATGGATAATGGAAAAATTTAGGATCATAAAAGAAGTGGAGAACATTAAAAATATAAAAATAAATAATCTGATTACATTAAATTTAAAAGTTTTGCCCAAACAATATTGATACAATTGACATTATGAGGAAAACAGAACTCTTAGGGGAAAGTTATCAATAAGTATCTCTGATAAAGGCTTCATTCCTCAAATATACAGTGCTGAGTCAGACGTCTAAAACACAAGTTGTTTTCCAATTGATAAATGCTCAAAGGATATGAACAGGTAGTTTTCAAAGAAATCAAAGTTATCTATAGTCATGTAGAAAAAATGCTCTAAAGCACTATTGATCAGAGAAATGAAAATTAAAACAACTCTGAAGTACCACCTCTCACTTATCAGATTTGTTAATATGGCAAAAAATAAAAAAAAAGTGTTGGATGTTGGAGGGATGTTAGAAAACTGGTACAGCAATGCTTTGTTCGTGGAGTTGTGAACCTATCCAACCATTCTGGAGAGCAATTTGGCACTCAAAGGGGTATAAAAATGTACACATCCTTTAATTCAGAAATTCCACTGCTAGGCCTATATTCCGAAGATGCTCAAAAGTGAGGCAAAGGACTTATTTGTACTAAAATATTTAAAGCAGTTCTTTTTTGTGATGGCTAAATATTAGAAATCAAAGGGATACCTATCAATTGAGGAATGGCTAAACAAGCTGTAGTATATGATTGTAACAGAATATTATTATAATATAAAAATCACAAGCAGAGTGGCTTCAGAAAAACCTGAATTGGTGCATTGTCAACTGAACAGTACCAGGAGAACATTGTATTCAGTAACTGAAATATTTGATGAACAAACAGTTGCTAATGACTTAGCTATTCTCAGCAATACAATGATTCAACAAGGTAAACCCAAAGGACTAATGATGAATCATACTATCCACCTCCATTTTACTACAAATCCAAAAATAAAGAAGAAACTCCTGTAGATCCAGATCTCCTACCAAGTTTTTTTTTGCTTGTTTTTCGACAAAAATTATTCATGACTGTTTAGCTACTTCACAACCTACTGAAACAAAATGTCTTTTCTGCTATTGTGTCAACAAAAATGAGGATGATTTCCAATTCTTTATGTAGTTTTGGACAAAATTCCAAACACTTTTCTTGCCCTTACCCAGATTCCAAGCCATGACTACCTGAAACCAATAGTTCATTACCTAACATTTTAAAATGTTTTTGCACTCAATTATGTCAGATATTGGAAAATTATGCTGCCTTTTTTTGCAACCAATGCAAATCCCAAAATGAAACTATGTGCTCTTAAAGGAAAAGGAAGCATAGTTATTATTAGAGGTAAGATGTTCTACTGACTTTGAGTATAACAAATTTCAGAAGTTCATACCTCAGAGACCACTCAGTCCTATACCTAGCCACCCCACCCAATGTCCTCTACAACATGCCCTCATGATCCAGTCTCTTGGTTTGAAGTTACTACCCACTCTACAATGAAGGTAAATCTGTCATCTCACAAAGTAAACCATTCTGTTTTTGAATTTTTTTTATTGATAAAATTTCTGACCTCACATCAAGTCTATATTCGTTTCTTCACACACATCCCACTCATTTGTCAGTTCTCCCTTCTAGAGCTATATTAAAAGAAAAAAAAACACTCTTCAAACTAAAAACCCCAATTGTCCCTTTAAACCATGTATAACATCCAGAAACCTTTAATTGTTTCTTAACTGGAATGGACATCTTTCCATGAGCACCTTTTCATGGATGTATCATTTTAATTGCTATTCCTCACTCTCTTGTGAACTTTTCTATATTAACAAATATCTTATTATGTCACCAGATATGTACTACTGGAGTTTCCACCCCTACACCCTAGTGTTTTGACTTCCTATTTCTTTTCAAGCTTCAATGATAACCAATAAATAAATGCTGGTGTCATCTGACAACAGAATTCATAGATAATGTGGGTCCTTGCTGTTGGAAAGTTGCTTTTTCTCAGTGACATGAAAGCTATTTATTTTCTCTACAAAACATGATATTGAAAAGATAAAAGACTCACATATTTGAATTGACAAAGACAAAAATAAAGAAAAATTATAATTACTATTGTACTACTTCAGGAAGACAGTATTTAAAGCATCATAATGAAGCATTTTGCATGAATTCAAATTTCTCTTGTCTCTACCCTTTCTCTTTTTTTTGTATTCCCTTAGTCTTACTTTTTCCCAGTTACATGTAAAAACTATTTTAACATTTATTTTTAAAACTTGGAGTTCCAAATTCCCTCCTTTCCTCCCTCTCCACTTTCCTTCACTGAGAAAGCAAGCAATCCTGTATAGGTCATATGTGTGTAGTCATGCAAAACATATCCATAATAGTCATGTTGTTAAAGAAAACTTAAAAAAGAAACTTCAAAAAAATAAAGTGGAAAAAAACCCAAATGTTGTATCATTCTGTATTCAGACACCATCAGTTCTTTCTCTGGAGATGTATAGCATTTTTCATCCTAAGTTCTTCAGAATTGTCATGCATTGTTGTATTGCTGAGAATAGCTAAGTCATTAACTGCTGATCATCTTACAATATTGCAGTTACTTTGCACCCAGTACATTTTACTTTTCATCAAACCATGTAAGTCTTGCTAGGTTTTTCTGAGAGGATCTTGTTCATCATTCCTTATAGTGCATTTGTATTCCATAATAATTACATACCATAACTTATCCAGTCATTCCCCAATTGCTGTGAATCCCCTCAATTCCTACCTCCAGTAAAGGGCTACTGAAAATATTTTTGCACATATAGAGCCTTTTCTTTTTTTAATCTCTTTTGAGATACAGACCTAGCAATGGTATTAATATAACAATGACTATGCATGGTTTTATAGCCCTTTGGGCATAGTTCCAAATTTTGCTATAGAATGGCTTGATCAATTCACAATTCTGACAAGAGTACATTAATACCTCATTTTCCCCGTAACCCCTCTAATATTTGTCATTTATCTTTTCTATCCTGTTATCTAATAGGTATGAAGTAGTACCTCAGAATTGTTTTGACTTACATTTCTCTAATCAAAAGCGAGTTAAATTTTTTTCATATGACTATAGATAGCTTCAATTACTTCATCTGAAAATTGATTATATCATTTGATTATTTGTTAATTGAGAATGGTTCTTTTTTAATAAATTTCACATATTTTGCTGCATATTAGAAAATTGAGGCCTATATCAGAGAAATGTGCTTTAATTTTTTTTTGGCTGGTTACAATTGCGAACTATATTTCCCTCCATTCTACTTTTCTTACCTCTGTTTATTCTATTCTTTCTCTCCTTTTGCTGTGTCACTTCTTGCTTGTGATTATCCCTTCCCCCAATCTGCCCTCCCTTATATCACCCCTTCCTTCTCTTATCCCCTTGTGTTTTCCTATAAGGTAAGGTAGATATTTGTATCCCATTGTCTGTGTGTCTTATTTACTAGGTACATATAAAAAAATTAACATATGTTTTTAAAACTTTGAGTTCCAAACTGTCTTCCTCCCTCCTTCCCTATACACCCTCACTGAGAAGGCAAGCAATTGTATATATGTGTATTCACGCAAAACACATCCATAATAGGCATGGTGTGAAAGAGTATTTCCCTGCATCCTATCCTGCCCCACCCATTTATTCTATTCTCTCCTTTCACCCTGTCTCTGATCAAAAGTCTTTGCTTCTGATTATGTCCTCCCCCAATCTGCCCTCCATTTTATCATCCCCTCACTCTTATCCCCTTAATCCCTACTTTCCTGTAAGGTAACATAGATTTTCCTATCCAATTGAGTGTGTATGTTGATCCCTCCTAAAACCAATTTTGATGAAAGTAAGCTGTACTCTATTCCACTAACTTAACCCCTATTCTCCTCCACTATAAAAGTTTTTTCTTACCTCTTTCATGTAAGATGATTTATCCCATTCTACCCCCTCCCTTACTCCTCCCAGCATATTTTTCTCTCACCCCTTAATTTAATTTTTCATATATCACCCCTTTATAATTTAACCCACTCAGGACTAACATTCAGGACTGCAAGCCAGATTCAAGTATGTGCAAAGCAATAGAATTCTGCCTCATTTCCAGCAAAGAGATTCCTATAATCTCCTTCTGAAGAGGTGTTGGAACCCCTTACCATCTGAGGGCTGAGAGTTCTGGAAGCAGTTGCCACTACTGCTACTGCTGCTGCTGCTGCCACTGTCACCAAGACAATCCCAGGACTGTGCTGGGGTCAAAGCTGGTCTTGGCTTTTCTCTTATTCAGGCCTGATAGACATTTCCCACTGCTCTTTTAAGTTGTCTTTAGCATTGGTGTGTTAAGAAGTTTGGAAACCACTTCAGTTGCCAGTGATTCAGTCCCATGAGGCCTGTTCTGCATTTCCTGCATCTGGTATGTGCTGGCATGGCCTTCCTGGACTGTGGTCCTCTCAGCCTAGTGCAGCAGACTTTTCCTGTTGACCTTTCAGGTTATTTTGGACTGGAAAATTGTTTCACTATGACTTTTTGTGGGTTCTGCGATTCCTGAATTTATTTAGAGTCATTTTTACATGTATTTAGAAGGACTTGGGGGAGAGCTTAGGTAAGTCTCTGCCTTTACTCTGCCATCCTGGCTGGGCCCCTCCATTTGGAATTTTTTTGGATTTTTTATGTTAATTTATTTATTTTTAGTTTTCAACATTCATTTCCACAAAATTATGAATTCCAAATTTTCTCCCCTTCCCCTGCCCCAAAACACCACGCATTCTGATTACCCCTTCCCTCAATCTACCCTCCCTTTTTTTCTCATCCCTCCCTTCCCTTATCCCCATCTTCTCTCTTTTCTTGTAAGGCAAGATAGATTTCTATACCCCACTGCCCGTATTTCTTATTTCCCAGTTGCATGCAAAAATAGTTCTCAGCCTTCATTCCTAAAACTTTGAGTTCCAACTTTTCTCCCTTCTTCCCTCCCCACCAATCCCTACTGAAAAGGCAAGCAATTCAATATAGGCTATATATGTGTTGTTTTGCAAAAGACTTCCATAATAGTCATGTGGTGTAAAAACCAACCATATTTCCCTGCATCCTATTCTGCCCCCCATTTATTCTATTCTCTCTTTTGACCTTGTCCCTCCCCAAAACTGTTTACTTCTAGTTACCCCCACTTCCCATTTGCCCTCCCTTGTATCATCCCCCAGCCCTACTTATGTACTTTTCCCCTAATTTTCTGTAGTATAAGATACATTTTCACATTAAATGGAGTGTTCATGTTCTTTCTACTTTAAGCCTAATATGAAGAGAGTAAACTTCACTTTTTCCTCTCACCTCCTCGCTTTACACCTCCATTGAAAAAGAGATAACCTACCTCATTCCGTTATTCTCTTTCTCCTCCCAATATATTCCTCTCTAAACCTTTGATTTTATTTTTTAGATATCATTGTTTCCTATTTAATTCATCCTGTGCTCTCTGTCTATATGTATATGTGTCTGTGTGTGTATATATGTGTGTGTATAATCCCTCCAACCACCCAAATACTGAGAAAAGTTTCAAGAGTTATAAATACTATCTTTCGATTTAGGAAAGTAAACAGTTCAACCTTAATAAGTCCCTTATGATTTCTCTTTCCTTTTTATCTTTTATACTTCTCTTGATTCTTGTGTTGGAAAGTCAAATTTTCTATTCAGCTCTGGTCCTTTCATCAAGAATGCTTGAAAGTCCTCAATTTCATTGAAAGACCATATTTTCCCCTGAAGTATTATACTCAGGTTTGCTGGGTAGCTGATTCTTGGTTTTAATACTGATTCCTTTGATTTCTGGAATATCATATTCCAAGCCCTTCTATTGCTTAATGTAAAAGCTGCTACATCTTGTGTTATCCTGATTGTATGTCCACAATACTCGAATTGTTTCTTTCTAGCTATTTGCAATATTTCCTCTTTGACTGGAGAAACTCTGCAAGGAGTTTCTCTTTTCACATACCTTTCAGGATGTGATTAGTGGATTCTTTCAATATTTATTGTGCCCTCTGATTCTGCAATAGTAGGGCAGATTTGCTTGATAATTTCATGAAAAATGATGTCTAGGCTCTTTTTATTTGATCATGGCTTTCAGGTAGTCCTATAATTTTTAAATTGTGTCTTCTGCATCAATTTTCCAGGTCAGTTGTTTTGCCAATGAGATATTTCACATTTTCTTCTATTTTTTCATTGTTTTCATTTTGTTTTGTAATTTCTTTGTTTCTCATAAAGTCATTAACTTCCATCTGCTCCATTCTCATTTTTAAAGAACTCATTTTCTTCAGTGAGCTTTTGAACTCCCTTTTCCATTTGGCTAATTCTGCTTTTTAAAGCATTCTTCTCATTGGCTTTTTGGACCTCTTTTGCCATTAGAGTTGGCCTATTTTTAACAGTGTTATTTTCTTTAGCATTTTTTGAGTCTCTTTTAGCAAGCTGTTGACTCACTTTTCACGATTTTCTTGCATTGCTCTCTGTTATCTTCCCAATTTTTCATCCACCTCTCTTACTTTATTTTCAAAATCCTTTTTGAGCTCTTCCATGGCCTGAGACCATTGCATATTTATTTTGGAGGTTTTTGATGCAGAAGCCTTGACTTTTAGGTCTTTCTCTGATGGTATGTATTGTTGTTCCTCATCTGAAAGTATAGAATAAAATATGTGTTCACCAAAACAGTAGCCTTCTATAGTCTTATGGGTTAATTTTTCCTTTTTTTGGCATTTTCCCAGGCAATTACCTGACTTTGGGTACTTGGTCAAGAGGAGGATATACTCTGGGGACCTGTAAGTTCTCAGTTCCTTCAAGAAGGCACAATCAATGGAGAGGATTTTACTCCTCTCCTGGCCCACACTCTTCTCTGTGAGCAACCACAATTCTGCCCAACGTCTGTGAATACAATTCCCTCTCCACAACCACCTCCAGCTCCATCACACCATCCCTCTTCCTAAACCCAGGAGAGCCACTCAGAGCTGAGATTCAGATAAGCTGCACAATTCCTCAAGGGGCTTTAGGCCGAAAGCTCCAAAAACGGATGCCACTGCTACAGTGGCTGCTACAGGTGGGGCCAGATCCTGTTTCCTTCTCAAGCAAATGAAAGAGCTGTCTCACTGATGTTTGAAGCTACCTTTGACATTTATAGTTTGAGGGATCTGGAAACTGCAGCTGCTGTTGGGGATTCCACCCCCTGATGCTTGTTCTGGTCCAATTTCTGCCATTCCATGATCAATGCTGGGCTGTGCTCCATGCCAAGTGTGATAGACCTTTCCTGTTGGCTTCCATTCTGTCTTGGGCTAGAAATCTTTTTTCACTCTGTCATTTTGTGGTTTCTGCTGCTCTAGAATTTCTTTAGAGTCATTTTTTCCAGGTGTTTTATGGGCTATGAGGGGAATTTCTATAGGTCTGTCCTTCTACTCTGCCATCTTGTCCCTGGCCTTCCATTTGAAAGTTTGATGCTTGGTTTGACCCACTTCTTTTTCTCAAATACATTACTTTATTTGTTTTCAGTTTTCAATAATCAGTTCCATAAATTCCAAATTTTCTCCCCCTCCTTCCTCAAGACGGCATGCAATCTAATATGAATTCTATGCATACATTCCAATTAAACACATTTTCACATTAGTGATATTACATAGAAGAATTAAAACAAATGGTAGAAGCCATGAGAAAAACAAAACATAACAAGGGAGAAAATAGTCTGCTTCATTTTGGGTTCTGACTGCATAGTTCTGTCTCTGGATATGGATGGCATTTTTCATCATGACTCTTCGAAATGTTTTAGGTCCTTGCATTGCTGTGAAAACCTAAGTCTATCAATAACTGTCCTTGTACGCTATAGCTGTTACTATGCATAATTTCGTTCTCCTGGCTCTGCTCACTTTGCTCAGTACCAGCTCATTTAAGTTTTTCCAGGTTTTTCTGATGTCAGCCTGTTCATCATTTCTTATACTACAATAGTATTCCATTATATTGACTTACCTCTTTTGACTGATCAAACTATACAATCCAACTGTGTGGGATTCTACAATGAGATGTTCTTCTGAGAACTCATCTTGTCCTGGAGGTGACCTTGAATTATCAAAGGCTAGATCATAGACCACATTGTGGAGCAGATCCTGATTGTCAAGTTTTATACTGAGGTCCCTTTTGGGTTTACAATCTGTTATCTGCATATCATCTTATTTAATTTTGGAGAAGCTCATCAAAAAGTTGTGAAAAGTTTGACAAGTTTTACAAGTAGACTAAACTTTGAACATTTTGTTTCAAAATATGGAGTGGATCTGACCTTACTTGGTTCAGTGAGTACCAACACTAGTGAAACTATAGTTCTTTTAAATATTGATGAATCTATCTTTGATCTGACATTAGTAATGACTTGAAAATTATGGTGGAAGTATCAGTTCTAGAATGTAAGCTTTTCAAACTCTGAATTCTTTGCAACAAAACAATATTTTTATTTAAAATTTGAATTTTATTTTCTAGATGTTAGACAACATCTTATCATTCAAAGTACATCATAAAATTTCTCACTTGGAATGAATGGGCCAAAATTATGTCCCACGTCTTAGCATAAGTTATTCCAGTTATGGAGTAGAGTCAAGGCAGTGGAGTAGAGAAGAACTCAACTTAGTTTTCCAAAAGTTCCCTTCCAAACATTTTAAATAATGTTTTAAATCAGTTTTGGGGTGACAGAGTCAAGAAAAAGTCAGAGTAAGATGTCCTTGAGGATCAAGACAACTCAAAGGGTCAGAAAAAGAAATTTGTGCTATGGGAGAGGAGGGTGGCCCAGAGGCCATGTGCATGAAAAAGCTGTGGTAAGATTAGCTGTTGGTGAAAGAAGCAGTAGCAGTTTCAACTTTCAAGCCACAGACAATAAGGTAACCAGACACATGCCCAGAAAAAAAGTATATGTATCTATATCTATATTTGTAGATAGATAGATACATAGATAAGGCACATCTGTTTTACCACTGGATGCTAGAACATATTCTATTTGGCAATCTCTTTGCCAAATCATACTTCTGGGTAACAGTTCAAAGGCAGAGAGAAGGGCTTTCAATCATCCCTGTAGAACAGTATCAGTTCTGGGCCCAAATGACTGGAGACCCTGAGCAAAAGCATCATTTCCAATTCAAGATGAGAAGGGACTCAGAAGAATTATTGATTGCAATTCCAAGGGATCAGAGGAACTTTCTGGGTAAGGAGCAGAATGCAAAGAGCAGTGAATACATATCTTATCAGATTAGACAGCCTGGAAAACACCAAAACCTTCCTCAAATCTCAAATTAGTCCTGAATACAGCAGTGCAAAAGAAATCTGAAACCTAAGATAGCCTCCGTCACCTCCAACCCATGGTGGGAGCAAAGCTTAACTTTAACACAAAGTTCAAGATGAAGAAATAGGGCGGGAAAATGACCAAACAACAAAAAAGTAACTTTATCATAAAAGCTAGTACAGGGAAAAGGAAGATCAAGAAACAAATTCAGAAGGCAAGTCAAACAGCTCCAGGTAAGAACTAAAAAATGATGACAATGACGGTGATAATAATTGGCCATAACTCCAATGAGAATTTCTAGAAAAAACTTAAAACAATTCCAAAATCAAATAAGTGACAGAGGGAAAATAGAGGCAAAGGAAGCAAAGGAAGTAAATTATGAAAAGAAAATTAACAACTTCATAAAATAAACACTAAATACTGAAGATAATAACACCTTAAAAAGCAGAATTGTCTAAATGTAAAAGTAAAGATTGACAAAAGTTACCTGAAGAAAAAAGTATATTCTGAGAATGAAAACTGGGAAAGTGGTAGCTAATGACTCCATGAAGCAAAAATAAAGAATAAAAATACAAAAGGAGGAATAAAGAAAAATAAGGAATTTCTAATTGGAAAAACAACAGACCAAAAATACAACAAGGAGAGATACATTGAGAATTATTGGATTACCAAAAAGTCATGATGAAACAAAGAGCCTGGACATCATGTTTCAAGAAATAATCAAGGAAAAATATCTTGACATCCTAGAATTCGAGGGCAAAATAGAAATGCTCTAGCTGAAGTACAGAAAAGACTGGGGTAGTAAACATGATCTCAAGAAAAGCAAAGTAGATTTAACTAAAAATGATAAGCAGGGAAATTACATCTTGCTAAAAGAAACCATAGACAATGAAGTAATATTAACAGAAAACACATGCACCAAATGTTATGGCATTTAAATTCTTAAAGGAAAAACTAAATGATTTACAAGAGAAAATACACGATAAAACTATACTAGTGAGGGACCTCAAACTTCCCCTTTCAGAGTTGGATAAATATAACCATAAAATAAGTAAGAAAGAAGTCATATATATACATACTTCAGCAAAAGAGAGAAAGAGCAGCAGATCAATGAATTGAGTATGTAACTAAAAATCTAGAAGAAGAATATAAACTAATCCCCTCATTAAACAAAAAAAAATGGAAATCTTGAAACTCAAAAGGAGAGATTAATAAAATTTAAAGAAAAAAACTGAAATAGTAAATAAAACTAGGAGCTGGTTTTATGAGAAAAACAAAATCAATAAGCAATTGATTAATTATATTTTTCAAAAGAAAGAAATTAGTATCAAATGGTGAATGCACTGTCAATAAAGATGAAATGTTTGTAGATAAAATGATATATTTGGTAATCTACACATCAGGAAAAATCTGTGGATTATATGAACACAATCACAAAACAAATTTCACGGAAATGGACGGATCTAAACAAGAGGAGAATATTATTTGCCTATGAGTAGGTGTAATATAAAGGAGAGCTAAAGACCTTCCCTGTCCATTAATAGGCCTCAGGTGGAACCCATTATGGGAAGCTTGATTATGGGAGGATTGTTTTGTGAGACAGCCTACACTTTTTGTTAATTTCAAATGAGGCATTGGATCAGGTCTTAATGTCTTCTGACGCTGAAAAGTGTATATATACTCTGAAGTGAGCTTTTCCTTTGGAGGATTACTTTTTAGAAGAAGGTTCATGTACTAAATGAGAGTCTGGGTAGCCATTAAGGAGCCCACTGTCTTTGAAAACCCAGATGTTGGGGGTAGGGGGGCGGAACCAAGATGGCGGAGTAGAAAGACTCATCTATGCTAGCTCCAAAAACCCACAGCCCATGGATTTCCTCTAAAAAGAACTCCCAACAAATTCTGAAACAGTGGAAGCCATGCAGCAGCGCAGTGAAGGAGATTTCCATTCCAGAGGGCAAAATAAGTAAATCAGGTAAAGACATAGGAGTCAAGGCCTCTGTATCCCAAACATCTGAAATAGATATCCAATGGGCTCAGGCCATGGAAGAACTCAGAAAGGATTTTGAAAATCAAATTAGACAGGTGGAGGAAAAACTGGGAAGAGAAATGAGAGAGATGCAAGAAAAGCATGAAAAATGGATCAATACCTTGATAAAGGAGACCCAAAAAAATGGTGAAGAAAATAACCCCTTGAAAAATAGGCTAACTCAATTGGTAAAAGAGATTCAAAAAGCCAATGAGGAGAAGAATGCTTTCAAAAGCAGAATTAGCCAAGTGGAAAAAGAGGTGCAAAAGCTCACTGAAGAAAATAATTCTCTCAAAATTAGAATGGAACAGATGGAGGCT
>JAQQSK010008654.1:0-13420 GCA_028658325.1 Potorous gilbertii
ATCTTAACTTCCTCTCCTTAGAGTGGTTATCTCGCTTGGGCTGATTATCTTGTCATAAGACCAAGGGGCTACAAAGGAGGTGTGGGTGAGAAGTATCTACAGAGGCTCTGCTGGAAGCTGGAAGCTAGGGAGGCCTGGGAAGGAAGCAGAGTGCTAATGGAGGAGGCCTATAAGCCTCTTTTTTGTTAAAAAGATTCATGGCTTTCCCTGGATTAGAGTAATCAGGGCTAGGAGAAGATTTGGGGCCAAGCCTTTCTATGGGTATATCAATCTTACTTCCAAAATTTTAGCTACGCTGAAAGAGGAGGTCCCAGGGAGGTTTACTTTAACAAATATTTACTCTCCCTAATTATGTGCCCAGAAGCAGATCTCCTGAATGTTTAATGCAACCCGTAATATTTACAATAGCAGAAGGGTTTCTAATGTACATGGAAGGCTTCTGAAGTTTCACTCATGATTCTTTCTAGATAATACTTGGCTGCCTAAGAGCCCAGAGTTTTGTTCATCTGAGCCGCTGGTCCCATTGATGGGAGGCAGAAGTTAAATCACTCATGTTGTGCTGGTGATATATGATGAGTGAGGCACTCAGTTTGGCCAAAAGTTTTGTTCTGGGGATAGATTCTGGCTAAAGTGTAGATGGTGGGGAAAGTGGGAGATCAGAATGTACATTTGTCACCATTTACCTAGCTTGGTTTGAGTGGTTGACTTGAGTCCCTGACAGCTTACCTTCTCATGACCTGTGGAACCGAAGAAAGAACAAAGGCAGTGAAATCTGAGGGCTTAGATTCAAATCTTAGCTGTGATGTGTGACCTGGGGCAAGTCAGTACATCTCTGGAGGCCTCAGTTTACTTATCTCAAAAATGAGAGAGTTGGCCAAGGTGGCAATGGAGGTTCCTTCTAGTGCTTCAAATCTATGAGCTAGTGATTGTTTTTTTTTGCTTTTATTTCTTGGTTTGTTTTTCAACTCTTTCTCAAGATAGCCTCCCAAATATAGAGAGGAACGGTTTGTTTTAGGTTTAAGAGAAAAGAGTGCTTTATCTCCTCTGTACTGGATACATGAAACACCTTTGGCTCTAACAGGGTTAATCTCAAGAGGATGATTGTATGATCTTTATATCTGTGAATCTGTGGTCATAATAGCTAGCCCTCATTTTTCTCAAGGCTGGGCAGAGAATTGGGTTAGTATGACCAAAGAATCCATCACCAGTTGGCCAGCCTACTCGTGATGAACCTTCCTGCTTTTAGCTAGTTTGGTCCTTGAAAAGCACATTTCCCAGCTATACCACTGTTAGACCTATACTCAAAAAAGAGCAAAGAAAGAGAAGAAAGTCCTTTATGTACATATACATACATACATACATGCATATGTGTGTGTGTGTTTGTGTGTGGTAGCTCTTTTTGTGGCTGCAAAAAAACTAATAGAAAAGCCATCAGTTGAGGAATGGCCGAATGAACTATGATACTTGAAATTGATGGAGTACTGTTGAACTCCATGTGCTGATGTAAGACATGAAGAAATAGATTATTTCAAAAAAACATGGAAAGGCTTATGTGAACTGATGGAGATTGAAATGAGCAGAACCAGGAGAACAGTTTATATAAAAACAATCCTGTTAAAATAAACAATTTTGAAAGCTATAAGAACAATGGTCCATACAAGGGACATTCATGACTCAAAAGGACTGAAGAAAACATATCCTATTCATGACAGAGAGGTGATGGACTTAGGGTAAAGGATGATATCTATATGTGTGAATCCATACAACCATTAAGAAAATTTATTTTGCTTGACTATGCATATGTCACAAGAAATTTGTTTTTCTTTTTTCCTTTTTTCCCTGTTGTGTAAGGGATGGGAGAGAGAGAAAATAGATATTTTAATTTAAAAAACAGATGTCAAATATTGCATGTACTTTCAGATAAGGTCACTGTATTATTAGTTTTATTTAGCTGTTTTACTTTATTACAAGAGACCTCTGACAGAATGGGAGTGATATGTAAATGCCAATGATGTCCAAACAAAAATCATCAATAAAACTGAAAAAAGCAACACCAACATGGTAACATCAAATTATCTATAAATTGGAAATTGCCAAAAATTTTACTCTCCTAACATAGACTTGGGCCCTTGGGGTCAATTCTATGCTGCAATGAAGTGTTAGAGTGAGACTTTTTGGAGAGGGAGCTTGGAGTTATTTAAATACCGTTGGGCAATTTGCATCCATGGAAAGAATACTGAATTTGGAGGTGGAGGACCTGGTTTCTAAAGCCTCTCTCCCTTTAATATATCCTGTAGTCCACAGTGCTTCAAACTGCAGGTGTCCATCACCTTGAAATGTATCTGTTGCAGTCACTGGGGACGATGTAAAGGATTAATGAGCATTTTGTTGGTTCGGGAAGATTTTTTTTTTTTTAAGGTTGATTGGCTTCGGCGTACACACAAGACTTTATCTCTTAGACTGGAATGATTCACTATGTCATCTGGGTGCTCAGAAGCTTTGCCTTTTCTTCCTGTCCAACTTTATTATTAAGATTCTGGTTTGATAGATGCTGAACGGGTGCCCAGTAGTCGGGTGGTCTGGGTTGTATGGAATTTGGTTAGAATTAAGTCAGTTGTTCCTTGTCTGTGGTCTTGAGACAAAACCATTCTTCTTATGTTTATTTTTATTGTTCTCAAGGGCAGTGGAAGATAACATACTTTGAAAAAGCAACAACTCTGCATCAAGCTATTAAATCCCATATTCTTCCATTTGTGTGTGTGTTCATGTTCTGATTTATGATTTAAAAATGGATGATGACGTCTGATGCACTCTCTGGGTGGCAGAACAGCTTTTCCACTCAGGGTATGTCATCTGTTGTTCTTGCTGGGCTTTGACATGAAAATGTAAAATATTAGCACCTCATCCTGGCTTCATCCTCAATTTTCATATTAAAGGCTCACTTATAGCTGTGGAGTTTGGGGGAGCTTAGAGTAAGACTTAGGATTCTATGGCCAGGCTAGGGGTACATGACACACTGCTTACTCCCCTGTGAGATTCAAGGAATCAGCAAACATCTATTAAGCATCTAATGTGCTGCAGGAAGATAGACTGGAACCAGATTACAAGAGACTTCAGATGTCAACTTAATAATCATGATAGTAGCTAGCATACATGTAGTGTTTTAAGATTTGCAAAGCACCTTACCTATTGTCTTGTTTTATCCTCATGTCAATGTCAATGTCAATGTCATCACAATGTGAGGTAAAGGCTATCATTATTCCCATTTTACAGATAGAGAAACTGAGACTGAGAGGTTAAGTAACTTGCTCTGGGTCAGAACTAATAGGTATCTCAGGCAAGAATCAAACATAACTTCCCCTTCATTCCCCGCCGCCCCACTTCCAAATCCAGCACTCTTTCTATGATGTTATGTAGCTGACAGATTCTCATTGCTCGCCAGGGGAAGAAAATACCTTTCTATATATAATAATAAAAATACTAACAATAGCATAATAGCTGCCATTTATGCAGCTTTATGCCTTCCAAAGCACTTTATGGACATCATTTCATTTGATTTTAAAAATTTAATCTTTACAGCTGCCCTGCGAGGAAAGTGCTAGTTACTATCTCCAATTTATAGGTGAGGAAATTGAGGCTGAGACATTTTAAATGACTTGCCCAGAGTCACCCACTTAGTAAGTGTTTAAGGCAGGATTTGAACCCTTGCCCTTTCTGACACCAAGAGTAGTGCTGTATCCATGGGCTGTGCTGCCCCCTCTCTGTAGATTGCTGCCTTTGATTTGGATAAGCAAGAACCTGTCTCTGAGTGTCTTGGTGAAACACAATGGCAACAACAACATCTTTCAGGACGCTACTCTTTGTTATTAACTTTTCCATGCCAACTAGGCCAGTATGTCACATCGGAAGTGACCGTGGCTATTATTACGCCTGGGAGCTCTGCCTGCTGAATTTAGAATTAGAGGGATTGGGTTTGACTCCGAACTGCCATTTTACTCCCTGTGGGACCTTGTGTTTCTTAAACTATGGGCCTCCTCCATCTGTGTCCTCATCTGTAAAATGAGGGGCTTGCACTGGATACTTAAGGCGTCCTCCATTTTAAAAATTGGGATTATAATTTTCAAAAATGGTGCAGCTGAAAGTGACAAAGCCGAGTATCGTGTAGGGAGAAGAGCTGTCAAGTTATACTTCCCTGAAGGAAAAGTAGGGCTGGGGGAAACCTTTGCTTTTTACCCACCTCCGCCCCAGACATGCCTTTCTACTCACAACTTTGGTTGCCATGATCCTGATTTGGAAGTGGTTACAGTCTCTTACAGGTCTTGAGTTTGCTTCTTTTGTTGTTTCTGGGTGAAAGGTCATACTTTAAAAAAAAATACTATACTGAGTTAGTCTTCTGTTTATGTAAAGCAGAAAAGCCCAGGATTTGGCTCAGATTCTGCCACATGGTAGCCAGTAAAGCCAGCGTAGACAGAACCCAAGTCATTTAAAAAACTACTTTGTTTCTAAGATATTCAGATGACTTGTCAATCCTGACTGCTGTGGTCCAAGGAGTGGTGACAAGAAGAGAAAAACAAGTCAAGTCAGCAAACATTTCTGATTTACTATGTTTCGACATTGTGCTAATTTTGGTGGGGAGACGGGGAGAAAAGCAAAAAGCAGTTCTTTTACTTAAGGAGCTTATTTTCTAACCTGAGAGATATTAGTGTCTTCCCTTGACCTAATATTCAGTTGGGGAGAGGGTTGGAGGTGATAGGGAAATATATGTGCAGATGAATAAATGCAAAATATACATAGGGTGGGGGAGGGCAGTAACAACATCCGCATATTATTATTGGGTCTTTGTAGGTGACAGCACTTGAAATCACTCTGGAAAGAAGCTAGAGATTTTAAGTGATGGAAATGGAGGAAGGGAGGGGGAGAGAGACAGAGACCGACAAGGAGAGAGACAGACAGAGACAGAGAGAGACACAGAGAGACAGAGACAGACACAGAAAGAGAGACAGAGGGAGAGACACAGAGTCAGAGACAGAGACACACACACACACACACACACACACACACACACACACATGCAGAACATTCCCAAGACACAGACATTCCATAAAGAAGGGAGCAGGGATAACTGGTGGTGTTCCATATAAACAGTTCATTAAGAAGAACATTTTGAGAGCACCAATCCATATAAGAAAAGGGCAAACTAAAGTTTGTAATAGAAATAAGCACTGTACATTCATGTTCCATCTCTCCGTCATTTCATAGGCTCCATACTTGTAATGCTCATACTCTGTCTTGTCAGGTGGCATCAGCCAGTCAGTAAACATTTAAGTACCTACTACGTGCCAGACATTGTGCTAAATGTTAGGGATACAAAGAAAGGCAAAAGAGGATCCTTGTTTTCAAGGAGCTCACAGCCTAAGGGATGGCTCCCCTTCCATGTTCTCCTTAATCCAAAAACACCAACAAGTTTTTCTTCTTAGTGCTTCCAATCCAGAGCCCAAGAAAAGTTGCCCACCAAAATGTCAGTACCAGTCCCAGCAGTTTTCAAGATAAAAATCAATCATTCCATTCAAAGTACTTTCTTGCTTTATGTCCTCATTTCTTCGAATTCTTGTGTGGTGTTAGCAGAAGGTAGCTCAGGAATCACTCAAAGTCAAAAATTGTTGATATCTAAATGCTTCAGATCCTTAGATAAATTTGCTATTTGGAAGAAAAAAATCTACAGACATTTTCCCTTTTAATCCAAGTCCTGAGACTATGAAAATCGATGCTTTTAATCTAACTCTTCCCCTCTCCCAACCCCTTCTCACCACCAAGCTCTGTGGTCAGATTAGAGGGCAAGGGCTTAATCTTGTTAGACAAAGGACATTTCAAAACCCAGTTGTCTTGTGCATTGGACATTGCAAAATACTGATGTGTTTGTGGCAAGTTCAAGATTTCAGATTATAGTGGTTCCCTGACCCTACCCTAAGAAAGAGTGTTGGATTTGCAGCTGGATGACCCAGGTTTCTGTCACATCTCTGCTTATTTTCTGTCTCGAATAATTAAACTCACTTCCCTTAGAAGGAGCAGAGTTGGAATGAGTGGTCTAAGGTAGCTTCTGGCTCTGTTTCTATTACTACTTCAGTGTAGTGGGCATGCAATTTAGACTCATTTGTCCACTGTCCCCAAACCTATTTAATTTTTTTCCCCTGCCCCGGCTGTTGACCAACATCTAACTTTCTGTGTGAATTGCATTTGGTCATGAAATTGGTTGTTGTTTTAATGCTAGGCAATGACAAAAACTGAAAATGATATTATTGTGCCAGTGGATGGACCATGAATGCCTTTTAAAATGACAAATTGCTTGCCGTAAGTTTTATTTTTCCTCCTGAGGTGGTGATCTTTAAAAAGAAGAAAGGCAATGGGGAGTTAGGGAAGGAGATGAGGAAAATAACCAAACCAGTCAGCAATCCACATGAGCCTGTGAAACTTTGAAACTTTCAGCCCAACTATTAAGCTTCTCAATGAGTTTCTTGAAGCCTAATTTTTATGGCGAGTTTCTATATAAATTCTTTTAAAAGTGGGGAAAAAGGGCGACAATTGGACAGTAGAGAAGGAGTTCAGGCCAGTTATTTTCCTCATATATAATTATTAATTCTTTTCCTGGGAAAATTGGGCTTATGGGTTTATTGAAATAAAAAACTCCCAAAGTAGAAAGTCCTTCCTCAAATACAGATCAGCAACTCTGTAATTTAGATAGTTAATTAGGGGGCAGCTCGGTGACATAATGGATAGAGCATTGGGCTTGGAAGCAGGAAGACTCATCTTTCTGAATTAAAATATGGCTTTAGCTGTGTGACCCTGAGCAAGTCATTTAACCCTGTTTACCTCAGTTTCCTAATTTGTAAAATGAACTGGAGAAGAAAATAGCAAGCCATGTCAAAGTATCTTTGCCAAGAAAACCTCAAATGGGGCCACGATACAACTGAACAAATAAGTTGGGGGACGCTGAGGGACTAGGTGCTTTTGCTGGGTTGTATAGACAAGCCACTAGGTGTTTGAGGTTAGACTTGGGCGAACCCAAGTATTCTGGACAATCGGATTTCTCTCTATTCAGTCATCCTGTCTTCATAGTACTGTAAATATTTCTTTTAATCAAGGAAAGGTGATGCTATGAAGTTAAGAGGTGCTGGCTTGGGAGTCAGAAGACCTAGGTTCCAGTTTTAGAATGTTTCTCCTCTCGGGCCTCAGTTTCTTCGTTTGAGAAAGTCGAGGGTTGGCCAATACAAAGTTGAAGGTCCCATTGTGTTGCTTTGTTTTCCCCATTGCACCATGCTTCTGTTCTTCTTACTGCCACCTCTTTACCCTCAAGAAATTTACAAGTCTGATGAGTATGTGAATGGTGGGATACAGCACTGGAGTATAGGATGTGGACAGGTGAATGTGGGACAAGGTAGAATATGATGTGAGGGAAAGAAGAGAGATCATTTTTAGCCAGAGAGGAGAGAGCTTTCATGAAATGGTGGGATCTGAACTGGGCCTAGGGGAATGATGTCAGTGGATAGAGATGTGGATGGAGTAAGTGCCAGGCTGATGGTCCAAGGGAATGCACAGTCGTGGACCCAAGCAGGAAGAAATCAGAGAGTTTTGCCAGGAGTTTTGGAATAACCCCAAGAATATGGAAGTGCGAAATACTGAATCAAATTGTAAAGCTATAGACTGGAACCAGATAGCAGAGGGACCTTATCCAATAGCCACTAAAGATTTTAGAGCAGAGAGGTGGCATCAAGGCAGGCCTACATATTAGAAAGATTATTAGGATACATGGGTGAAAGGTGAATTAGAGGGTAAAAGAATGAAAGCAGGGAGGCTGGCTATTGTAATACTCACTGCAAAACAGTGATAAAATATTTACTAAAAATTTATGGTATACCAGACATTATAGTATGCAGTGGAGATACCAGTTCAAGGAATATGACACAGTACCCGCCCTCAAGGACCGTATATTCTAATGGGGAAAGACAAAATCTTAAAGGGAGCTAGAATGATGGGAATAGGGGAGAGTGGGTAAACATGGCATAGAACAGGCTGGGAAGTGGTGTAGGGGCTTGGGCTTTGGCAATATAAAGCAAAAGTAGACTTTTCAGAGCTGGAGACAGAAGTAATGAGTGCTTGACTTAGCAGGGTGAGGAGGGCAGTGGAGAGGAAGGGCAAATGGAAGAGGAATCTTGGTAGCAACAGGGTCCTTACCTGTAAGGAGTTCATTCTACAGGGAGAGGATAATCGTACACCAAGATATAGACAGTGTAAATGGGAGGTAGTCTCAGAGGGAAAGCACTAGTAGTAAAGAGGGTGTGAGTGAATTGTGCAGCTAAGTGGTACAGTGGATAGAGTGCTGGGTCTGGAGTCAAGAAGACTCATCTTCCTGAGTTCAAATCTGGCCTCAGACACTCACTAGCTGTGTGACCCTGGGCAAGTCACTTAACTCTGTTTGCCTTAAGTGTAAAATGAGTTGGAGAAATCATTTTAGTATCTTTGCCAAGAAAACCCCAAGTGGGGTCCCAAAGAGTTGTAGGCAACTGAAAGGTAGCAACCACAACAAAATTGAGACCCAGGGAGATTAAGTTTCTTATGCAAGACTGCAACTGCATGGGTACTAAGTGGCAAGGGCAGAATTTGCACTGAGATCCTTGGTCTCCAGAGCCAGTGCTGTTTCCATGGTACCATGTCTGGACATCTCTTCTGTCTAGTTTGATGGTGTCTGTTTTCCTGTAGAGTAACCTAGCTATCATGCTGTGATCAGGTTGTTAATGAGAGAACCAGAGGGATGCCTGAGCCAGCGTTGAAGATAAATACTCCCAAACACAGGCGGAACAAAAAGGACTAATTAAAAGCTCAGAAACCTTTGAAGTCAGGGACCAAAATTTCATTTTATGTGACACCTTTGTTTAAGGTGAACTATATATTTATAGGCAGGAGAAGACAAATGGTGTATTTTGTGGAAAAGTAAATTGGCAGGTGTTTGAGTTCAACCTAAAGACAAACTGTTGTGGGATTCTGAGATAGGTCTGTGTCCGTCCTCTGGGGTTATTTGATGTGTTCAAATGAGTTGCATGCTCAGGAAGCAGCATGATGAAGTGGACAGAGTTCTAGGTTCTAATCTTGACTTGGCCATTGTTCAACAAGGACACTGGCTACCTGGGTGACCTTGGGCAAGTCATTTAACCTTTTGAAGCCTCAGTTTCCTCATCCATAAATTGAACAAATTGGACAAGATGACCTCAGAGGTCCCTTCCAGCTTTATGTGTGCATAGATGTGTGAGAGAGATTCAACATATTTTTTATTTGGTATGGGGGATGAAAACATCACCTAAACTTTCAGAGAGTAAAATTTTGATTTGTTGTTGTTTATTTTCCTTATAATTAAAAATGAGAATTAAAATGAGGAATATGAATTTTTGAGTTTATTACTTAGGCAGCATATTTAAAATAATCACTGTCTGATGTTATATAGAATTTTGTCTTATAACGGCCTCTGTCGCTCCTGTACATGCTAGTTGTCACATAGCAACAGTTTTTCCAGTCATTCATCAGCCACACAAATTCCCTTTCCAACCTGGTTGCCATGCTTGGGATTTGTAAACTCACTTCTTTCCCTTCCCTCCTCCTTCAAATACTTGGGAAATACACCCATTCTCATATTGATCCAGAACATGGACTGGGATGGTAGGACTGAGTAGGAAGGAAGAAAGTCATTTTATTACCATTGACCCACCGAGCTTCAAAGGTTAATAAGAATAATAAAATATTTGTAAAGCATTTATAGTTGATAAGTTGTTTAACGTAGGCGCTCCTCGTCTTTTCATTGACTGCCCCCCATGATGCAAATACTCTTCATCTTCTGGCTTCAATCAGTCATTTCGGTCAGTCAATTAATCTAATAGTCAATAAACATTTATTAAGTTCTTGCATTGTGGCGGGCACTGTGCTATCAAGTGTAAGGGATACAAAAAGAGGCGAAAGGCAACTCCTGCCTTGTAGGAGTTTTTGCTCCAAATAATTGTAAAGTACTGCCTTCTGCCAGAGTCCTTTCCTGAACTCCACATCTAGTCCCTTTCCCCTGATATTGACTGCCACTTACATTGTACCTAATTTGCATGTAACATTTTTTGCATTTTGTCTTTAGAATATGAGCACCGTAAGGACCATGGAGATGGTTTTGCTTTTCTTGGGATCCAATACCAAGACAGTACCAGACCTATAGTAAGCACTTAATAATAAATGCTTGTTGACTAAGGACTAAGAAGTCCCCTCCAACTCTAGATGTATGAATCTGGATTGAAACTAGTTCAACCAAAGAAAAACTGTTAAACTCTTTTCAAATGTAACCAGAACAGGAGGTGGCCTAGGCTTTATAGAGAGAGTAAGAGATTAAGAGGTGGTCCCCTTAAGATTGTTAAGGGGCCAGATTAAGTCCTCCAAGTCACTGAGCAATTCTCTATGGATGATTTCCTGAAAGACTTGGGTGGGTTGTAATACATTGTTCTAGAATTCTAAGGTCCAAGGCATGAAATCATAACTGCCTGCTTGGCCTGAAGGAGGCACTTAATAAATGCTTATTGACTGACTGACTGATAGATTGAGAATTTGTAGTACTTTAGAAGAACACATTAACCTGAAAACAATTGGAATGTTAGTGGCCAAGTCCTGGCATCCATTCATTAAAGCAGGTCCCCAAGGAGCTATACCAGGGAACTTATAGTTAGCTTAGTTCCAGTTGCTGTATGCACTTAAAAGACATAAAACTTTTCTTTTACAACATTTTTCTTTCAGACTGGTCTTCCCCTCCCCCTTTCTGCAATCACAAAGAAATAATAAGGTCACTATGTGTTTGCACACTAAGAGAAGGAATGTTAGTTTGATTCACATCATAACATTACTCCCCTGCCTTTGAATAGGATTATCATAAAGACCAAAAAATAATTCTGATACATAATACAGAGACTGAATATATCTTTAATAAATGGTTGTTGAAGAAGGAGGAAGTAATGACACATAGAAGCACAGAACAGAAATAGCTAGAGGAGTCTAGTATCTTTCATTTTATAGGGTGAGGGGCAGTGGCAGAAGACAGTGAATTGTTCATGGTGAAATAGCCAGTAATCCAGATGGGTCTACAAACCATTCTTCTAATTCCCAGTCTAGGACTCTTTTTTAGTATTCCATGCTCCTTCTAAAGGCATAGAGGTAGTGCAATGGATAGAGCAATGGGCCTGGAATCAGGAAGACGAGTTCAGATTCAGCTTCAGATACTACCCAAAAGATCTTGGGCAAGTCATTTAACTTCTGTATGCCTCAGTTTCCTCACCTGTAAAATGGGGATAATACCAACACCCCACAGGATTGTCATGGAGTCCATCAGACACGTTTTTAAGTGCCTGCTACATGCCAGGCATTGTGCCGATTGCTGGGGTTGCAAAAAGAGGCAGTTGATAGAATCTGATGTCAATGTTTGTAATGTGTTTAGCACCGTTCCTGGCACATAGAAAGCACTTAATAAATGCTTGTTTTTTTCCTTCCTAATAAATTCTTGCTGACTCCATCTGATTTTGCAAATCTCTAAGTGTGGCATAAAGGTTAATTACCATTTTTGTTACAGTTATTAACTATGGTTACAAGAATCACTCAGCACCTCACCCACTACCTAGACACGAGGGCCACATTTTCATTCACCTCCCCTCCTCTGATACCAGAAGCAGTTAAGTTTATCAAGGGACCTAGGGTCATAGTAGCTGTAATGCAAAATATTCAAAAGCCAAGTTTGGCCTTTAACTTTTCTCAACCACAGGTTCATATTCTGTAAAATGTCATAATAATAGTATCTACTTCACAATATTGTTCTGAGAATCAAATGTGGTGCCGGTAGAACTCTATAATTTTCTTTTTTTAACTGTGATTTCATTTGCATAGAGAGTTCTAGGGAGGAACTTTCTCTACCAATGCAGATTTGTACCTTTTCCGGGATTTAGTCTTGGAGAGATTGTCATCACTCTGTTTAGAGGCAGGATGACACTCAGCCCAAGTTTTCCTAATGTTATCTCATCACTAATACTGAACTTTCATAGTGCTCTTTTAATATAATAGTGATAATTTAATATTGTTATTACTAATAGATAACAGTGGCATATATTTATGAAGGTTTTAACGTTCACAAAGAACTGCGCGTACATCTCATTGGATCCACATAAACGGATGCAGAAGCTGAGGCTGACAAAGGTAAAAAGATTTACCTAGAGTCAAGGAAATCCATACCTCTCCATTATTCTGTGGTGTCTTCACATTCAGACTGTGTCTTATAATTATTTTTGAATATAGTTTATAAACCCTTATGGCCCACTTCTAATCCTATAACATTCTCCACCAGAGTCCCTTGTTCTGTCTACCACTCCCCTTTATGTACTGCCCCTCCCTGTTTGTCTTTACTTTTATATTTGTAATCCCAGGGTTTAGCACAGTGCTTGTTGTATAGTAATCATTTAGTAATTTTTTTCATTCATTCCCACCCACTCAATTTTATATTTCAATTTGAACATAAGAATTGTCCAGCCTGCTTAGCCCTTCCTATCTTCTGAGCACATAAGGGGCAAGGTCTAGATCTGTGATGTTTTTGGCATAACAAACTTACTCGTGGGTGAGAAAACTTGCTCTGTCCCTGCAGTTCTGCACTGCAGTTTACGGCCCCATAGAGTTGCCTAGGACAATGAGAGGTTAGGTGATCTGCTCAGGGTCACACAGCCATTTTCAGACGTGAATCCACTTTTCCTTGGTTTTGAGGAAAGCTCTCTCTCCAGAGATAGCTGCCTCTCCAGAATTAATAGCACATAGTAAATATTCATTGAATTATATCAAATTAGTAATGCCTAAATGAGTGACTTTTTCATTATTTTTTTAAAAAAGCCTTTAATTTCTCATGCAAGAAAGAAGTATCCATCAACATATATACATGCATAATTTGGTGGGTACAGAGGGAAATTTTAAAATAAATATTTCTTTAATCACTGAGACACAAAGCATCTTCCTGGAAGAGACTTTATATGGCCAGTCAAGCACATGACAATAGCCCTGTCTAAAGAAGAAATGTCTGCCTTTTGCATGAATGACAACTAGCGGTAGTAATAAAGAAAGCAGCCAACTGGGCCCTCTGCCTTGTGCTGGGCTCAGCAGGGAGCTCCCCTCTCAGCTTGAATGTATGTTTGTACTGGCTGTCCAGAAGCCCCAGTCTGGCTTGCTTGTTTATCACAAGAGAGCACTCCTAACTCCACTGAGAAACCAGACTGAACTTTTCCATGAAAATCTTACATTAGAGAGTATAACAAAAACAAAAACACACTCCAGCCAAACAAACGAACCTCCTTAATTAACGTTCATGTGGGTTAAAGCA